>APFE030516848.1:122474-305586 GCA_000404065.3 Pinus taeda | reverse complement strand
GTCACTAAATTGTAACTTAAATAAAAGATAAAGAGATTTTAGAATTATAAGTGACTCACTTTTTATAATGGGTGAGAACACTTTTACATAAAGTAACTTTAAAACATAAGTTACATATGCTTTTTGAAAAATTAACTCAACAAAAAGAGAAACTTGAGCTCAAGACCTCTATTCTCATAAAGCAACTTTGGACCAAGTAAGCTAGTTTAAAAGGTTAGTAATTTTTGGAAAAGAGGAAGGGGTTTTTTTTTTAGTCCTTGAAGCTTTGGGGTGTGTGCTTACTTGAAGAAACTCTTTTTTCTTACAAAACAAAAAACCACACAACCCAACATGGACATACAAAAAAAACCAAACCTTATGGCTTGAAGTTAGCTTTCGCCAGAAACTAAATATTTTCCTCAATGTTTCTGATTTTCTGAAATCACACTAAGGCACGGTGGAAACGAGCATATGCATAAGAAAAATCCTTCCTTTTTGTTTCTGACATGCCCATATCACATAGAGTCACAAGGAAAAGAGCATACACATAAATGAATGGTATAGATCCAATAATAAAAAAACAAAGAGCTAAATAAACCAAAATACACAGAGAGATGAATAACTAAAACTGCAAATAAAGATTGTATACCTCCAGATCTTAAAAATGACATAGATAGGCCTACCAGAAACCTTTTCTTGTGAAACGAAAGGGGTTCCTCACTGGAACACATGATCCTAACACAATAGAGCCGTTCTCTCGGCCCAAAAGCGGTCAGAAATAGTAGATCTAGGAAATGATAGTTAGATGCAGTTGTACTGGCTTCCGATTTGGATCACCAACGGATGCGGCCTTCAAATAGTTATGATACCATGTAGGAATTTACAAGGTAAGTTCCTCAGATAGAACACCAAAGGACACCGCTCAAAAACAAATCACATATCAATACACTAGTATTCTTGACGTGGTTAAAACCCTAAAAGAGGGAAACAGTCCACGGCCTGAGCCAACACGGCCACTTTAGGCAATTTATTAATGTAAAAGAAAGAAAATTTACATAATCTTCTCTCATGAATGGTCACCCTACAAATGACCCTCCATGCTCTTTAAATAGAGATCATGGACCAATTGGGTGTTAAGCCATGGATCAAGTGTCGGTAATACCAAGGAGAGAATGAACCATCAGATCACTTAATGTCTAGAACATATCATGAACATCAGATTGTAAGTTACAAAAGTACATAGTAAAGAAACACACTTGACCTAACTCTACATTAGACCAAGTTATACTTAAATATTTCCTATATGTCATAATATCTTAACATTGGTTGTAACCTTCAACCGACGAAGTCTTGGCAAAAAATATGAGTCGAGCCATCTGCACGGGAAGCTTAGGTCCAACCATGAACCTATGTCCACATAAGGAAACCCCATGTCTATACTCAAATTTATTCTCTGTGTGTTCAAGCTCATCCAACTAGTAGAAACAAAGAAGGGGAAATATAAATGGACAAACCTATGTCAGAGGTCTTACATGCTTCTCTGAAGGAACAACCTCTTCTGCTCTTAATAAGTTGGATCCCTCTTCCACCCGAAAAATAAATAAGTGCATATTCACAGTCCTCTTAAAAAATATAAAGGCAAAAGAAGAGAAAGGCTTCTTATGCAGAGATATGAAGCATGCAACTCCATCGGGGTACTAACCAGCCTCGTTGGTAGTGGAGAAATGCGTGTGTTCCTACTTGACTTTGCCGAGGTACTATCCAGGCCTGCTAGCAGAGAGCAACACCAAAGATGAAAACTTATACTTTGATTTCTTTTAACTCTCGAGCCAAACCACCCTTCCCGATTTCGAAACACTGTGATCAAACTAGAACTTGTTATTGTGTTTGACTGAGTTGGCAAAGGGTGAACCGTGTCTGTCCATGGGGTAAGTGGGGAAGCCAAAGTAACCTGCACAACGATTCAATAATCCCCGAAAGAAGAAGGCTCTGTGCTATTAATGGACCAAAATAGAGAATTTGGAGTTCAACCAATGTGTCGCCAAGTGTTGTAGCGACTGCAAAACCCTCCAAAATTTTGGCCTGAATTCAATTTCAAAGCCTTCCTTGGGTTTTTCCTTGATATTTACAAGCACTTGGGCTCATCCCATGAGCCCATGTGGAGTCTTTGTACCCTCCTCGCTTGACAATTCATCAGACATCTTTCTACATGTTTGTCACAATGTCATGCTTGCAGTCATGTTCTGGCCATGCACAAGGTCTGCCTTCGTGTGTACAAGTTGTGTTTGCTATGTAAACATCCGTCACACTCACACACGAAGTTGTATGCATTGTCGCACAAGTGTCGTTGCAGTTGTTCAATGATCTATCACAAGTGTCGTGCATGTTGCTCGCACCGTCTTTCAGTCACAATAAGTATATGTTGTCTTGATGGTTTGAGACGTCTTGTCGTCGAGCCACGTTGAGTGTGTTTTCACGAGGTCATGCATGTACGAAGTCACTCATTCCACTAGTAGAAAATGATGAAATTAGTGACTAGGTGACTAAAAAAGTTAGTCATCGAAATTATCTCAAGTGAATTACTACTAAATTTGAGCAATTTTAAGCGACCAGACTAAAAATGACTAAATTAAATGACTAATTTAGTCTAGGGATAAAATATACGACTAGACAATAAGTGACTAAATTAAATGACTAATTTAGTCTAGGATTAAAATATATGTCTAGATAATAAGTGACAAAATTAACAATGATTAACGTAAATGACTATTATATTACAAGAATAAAAATTTGACCAAATAACAAGTACAACAAGGATATGAATTAGTCATTTATGTTAGTAATTTTTAATATCACTCTAGAAATGAAAAATTGCAGTTTTAATACCGAATTGTTACATTTCACTACAGGGGTCTCTGAATCCATATACAGTTCAAATCTATGGAGGCATCACCCATACGCCCATAGTGTAGGATGCTACAAGCAATAGAAAATCAAGTCCCATCACCAACTCCAACCTTTGGAGTTTTGGTGTTTGGAATCGATTTGCAGTAGTCCCACCCATGTCTCTAAAGTTTAACACTCAAGATGGATTCAGAGACCCTCTTCTTTGAATCCATCTATAATGTTAAATTTAGAGACAAAGGGGTCTCTGATTCCATTTGCAGTGTTAAAATTTAGAGACCCTCATCTACACTATTAAAATTTAGGTAGATGGATTCAACGATCCCCTTAAAAGGTCCATGAATCCATCTATAATGCTAAGATTATAACACTTTTATACAATCACTACTAACCAACATAGAAATTTCTATTAAAATGATTAACCATAGCACATATTACATACTCAATATCTTTGTCATAAATATCATATATATTATATATATTATATAATATAATATATATATTCTCAATGACTATCATGACCGACCTTTTTTCACTTAATTTATTTTTAATAATTCAATATATAAATAATAAAATGAGAAATGTGTGTAGCAATGTGAAATAAACACTTGAATTTAAGAAATTGGTTATTTTTTAGGATTAAACCTAAAAGTTTGATTTTTTTTACTATTAACATATGGTATTAGTGAAACTATAACAAAACCTAACCATTCAATATATAAATATATATAAAATGAAAAAATGTGTGTAGCAATGTGAAATAAACACTTGAACCTAAGAAATTGGTTATTTTTTACTATTGAACCTAAAAATTTGGTTTTTTTTACTATTAACAGATATTATTAGTGAAACTATAACAAGACCTCTTTATTTCCCTCCCTCCATAATTTTTTTTATTTTAATTCCTTCCCTCCACAATTTTTTTAGTAATCACAAATTTATTTTATTTCTCATTTTTAATTTCCCTCTGCATATTTACATTTATTTTTCATTTTAAATTTACCTCTACACATGGGGGTTCATTGCCATCAAGCGTTTGTTGGGTTGTTCGGACAATAGGGATAAACAAATATATACATGCTCTATGGTACACATCCGAGGTCTACTCCGGTCACTGCCATCAGGTGTTTGCTGGGTTGGGATAGACAAATATCTATACATGCTCTGTGGTACACATCAGAGGTATGAGCAATGTGGCATTGAGATGGGACACAAAGACCAGCATGGCCGGACAGGGAAAGAAAGTAATCATAAGAACTAGAGGAGGACACAAACCATATGCTTTATCATATACTGTGATTGCAAAGATGCGTGTGTGTAAGGAGGTGTTATAGATCCATTTCGGCACATCACTCCCATCATCTAGATCAGTGTTTTAGGGCTCATCAAACCCTAATTTCAGTGATTACATGCCCTAAACAAGTCATCATTTTGATTGCCTCCTTCCCAGATAGTTTCATGACTTGAAGACATCTTGAAATGACCTCTAAAGGAACTAGCGCAGGTAGGCCCATGTAAGGGTGCGCTGCAGAGAAGTTGAGTCCATGCCAGGGTGCTCTGCAGAGCACTTAGTCCCTATTTCACCCTCTCTCATCCCTTCCTCCATGGAACTAATTCTAAGTATGGAAGGTCATTCAATACCCCGATTTATGACATAACCTCCTTCTTCTTCCTATAAATTGAACACTCATCTAAGTGATCAAGGGTTGGACTATGTTGAATTGTAAGGAGATAACATTGCTATGAGAATTGACTTTGAGACAAGTATTGTTATGCTACAAGTTTGTCATGCTTTTGATGTGATGTGGATGGGATCTAAGCTCGAGGAGTGACTTCGAATTAGACTTGATGGTTGTAATCCCTTATTCTATTCAATAAAGTATTTGAACCTTTTTCCCATATGCTTATCTTGTTATATGATGCTTATATGTGTGAATGTATCCGATTCCATTTACTTGTATTCAATAGATCTTTTGCTTTGATCGGTTCTTTGTCTTTTGTTGATGTTTACAGGTAAGCGTGTTAAGTATGGGAAGGAGTGACAGGATCGATACAAAGGAGACAAGAGGAAAGCGGAACTACAAGTAGGTCTTCTCATCTTCTTTGTCTTATCTATTGCTTATAGGAAAAGGCTAAAGTGCTTTAAACTGTTGTTCTAGATATGGCTACTTATCTAGGGAATTAATATTTATCCGTAGATACCAAATTCTCCAAAGCAAATTGGCGACCATACTAGGGAAAAATCATCCTTCCTAGTAGCTTATCCACCTCCTAGGACACTCTTGTAGACCCTACTTGTGTTCATTGATTGTATTTAAGCTCTTTTGCATTGAATCTTTGTCAAAAACTGTGTCAAATTGCCTCTTGAAATGGCTCACTGTCACCAACACAGGCCTGTAAGGGACATTGTGCACTGCAAAGCACCCTTGACTTAGGGACAGTGCTTTGAAGCACATTGTCTCCCATTCAGGGTTGTTTTGATCCTCCCAGGGTTAGTTTCCCACCTTTGGATTGAGTTTTTGCAAAATTTCCTTTATTTGATTGCTTGCTGATTGATCAATGAATGTCATGTCTCATAAAACAAGTTTTTATCTCCTTTGCTAGCCCTACTTTGACTTGGTTGATTAATATTTCTTAAATGTTTTATTTTTCATTATCGATCCATAGTCAAAGTTAGATTATTAGTCGATTAATCTTTGTTCGAAAGAAAGTGTCATAAAAGTATTCTTTTCCTTCGAACAGAACTGTCGTAAAGTCTTTGTTCTTGTTAAAGATTGATTGATTGTATGTGCATTAGTTTCCTTTTGTTCATATTCACATTAAGGAAATCGAAAAGAAATACATGCATTTTGCATTGAAAAGTTTATGTGTGCTCATAGGAATAGTTTAGGGAAATTGCATTAGATTGAGCTCTTTTCTCTCTGATCGAAAGAAATCTGATTGCTCTATCCCTATTAGCTAAGATTTTCATTTTTAAATTGAATGGAAAGAATGCTTATCATAATAGTTGCATTCCTAGGAATTTCCGAATACATCGTGTGGTGAACTTGGAAGGAAAATTCCTAAGCAAGATCAACTTAAAATTAACATCAATTTACCTAATGGAGCATTGTTACCTAATGAAAAACATATAGTGGTTCTAGGCTAGAGACGTGTTCCGACATCGTAAAACAAAGAAACTATCGCTAACTTGTCTGCAATACATCCCGAGTGTGATACCTCATTCCACGTACATGAGTAAATTGTAGATCATCCACCTACCTTTGGGTATATAGGGCGGTGTTACAGTACGTAAAGTATATGGGAATGCTCTCACTGTGCGGTTTTGCATTAGACAACACTTATATGGATTGGGCCTCCACGTACTTTCAGGTATATATGGGAGGACAAAACTAGGTTGCTATCCATCCTTATGTAACCGAGTCGGTCGCCTTGTACACTGTGATACACTGAACACATCATTTGGGGAGATGGCCTACCCATACTTCTTGGTTCGCTAGGAGGTATTCTAAAGTTCACAGTTGCTTGGTTAACCTTTTGCCTAGTTTACCCCTTTTTGTTTATTTCTTTTTTGTAATAAAATTAATTAGCAATCGTGGAGGAACATCAAACCTTACCCCATATTTTGCAGAGAACAGCGAGAAAACTGTCTTTGCCACCCAAAGCTACACCTATTCAGTCAAAGTAGTCTCATTTAGCTGAGTCAAGTACATTAAGAACTCTTGGTTCTTCATCTGAATTACCAGAATCATGCATTTATGTAAGTATTGAGACTCTAGTTACTCCAACTATTTCTGGTACATCTGTTATTGAAGAAGAAGTTTCACAATTACTTGAGGACACTATAATTGATAATAGTGAAACAATAACTAAAGTTGTTCAACAACAAGTTGATCCTCAACTTGAAGTTGCTCAAAAAGAAATTACTTCTGAATTTGAATAAGTTCAACTAGAAGTTAATCAAGAACCTATCACAGTTCAAACCGAAGATACTTCTGAACTTGAAGTTGTTCAGGAAACTCTCCTTGAAACTATTGTTCTTTTACTAGAACATATGGACTTCGAATTTGAACATTCAGAAGTTGTTACTTTACCGGAAGATGATCAACCAGTTAACCCTTAGACATCAATAACTACTAAAAATTCCACTTTACCAACACCAAAAGTCTATTATGGACTTGACAGTGAAGTTTTTCCACCTGGTTTAATTGATGTTGAGGAAGAATTTGAAGAATACACCTAGAAATCCATTCCATTTTGGAACCAGGCTTTATCTTTACCCTTACACTCCTCATTTTCTTGCTCCTTTTGATCCTACTTCTTTTCAAGTACCCGTTGATTCTTTAGTACATCTATTGGGTCGGTTAACTATGGCCAAACAATCATCAACATCTCAGACTATATCATCTGATGCAGCTATAGCAGAATCTTCTGTCACAACCTCTTCGATGTTTTCTACTACTCCTGAGTCACTTCTATATGGTGAATCCTCTGTCCCAGTTGGTTACTAATATTTATTTGGAACCCACTCAAGGGTTGCTTCTACACCACAGTCATTGTTATCACAAAACCGGACCCTGATAAGCTGCTGATCATGAAGACTTTGAGCAACTACTTTAAACCAAACTTTTGGCTAAGGCTTAGCCAGAGTTTGATAATATTTTGATCGGGTAGCCACATTAATGGGCATGCTCATCATGAACACTTGAGATCCAGAGGAATCAAATCGAGGTTGGTCTACCATTTGAGTCTGCTGAGACGAAAATGGCTCTTTAAGGATAGTAGGGGTCCCTTTGAGCAGGAAACTAACTTCGATCATCATGGATAATCCTTAGTATAGTGATCCTTATTGCAAATGAGGTAGGGATACTTAGCTTTCCGTTGCGAAGATTCACCAGCAAACAATTTGGGGGGACCCTGTTTCGCGGCATCGACTTTAGTTTTGCCTTTGCCTTTATTTTTTCCTTTCGAGGATTTGTCCATTGCAGTAGACTGGATAGTGTGGACCTCTGAGGTTTTACCAGGGCCTGGAGGATTTTGAGATGGACTATTAGGAGCATCATTCGAGATCGACTTCTGTTTGGAAGAAGTTTTAGCATGGGTATGGGATACTGAACCAATAACTCCATCAACAGGAGGAACAACTAATGACTTTGATGCTACGAGATCGGATGATGGCCACAAAGAAATTCGTTTAAGGTGCCAAACTGAGAGTAAACTAGATCCAAGTATTAGGCACGAGCAATGGCTTGCTCTTCAATGACGCACCCACCCATAGCTATATCACGAGAAATTGGGGCTACGAATGACTTGATAAACCATTCATTGAGCAACTGATCAACTATCTTGAACTTGATCAGGTGACGTCTACGTCTCCATTCATGTATATGATCAAAGATGTGTGTCGTAATGTCTTTCTTAAGTGATGTGAGAAAATAGGTGTCAGTTCAATAACGAACTGGTAGCTGAAAATGCGTGAGGAAAGCCATGGCCAATGAATTGAAGTCATGGAAAGTACATTGAGATAGCTTGATGTACCATTTCACTGCCGAACCCATGAGGATTCATTGGAAAAGATGAAGACGAATGGAATCATCCACGTATGAGTTCAACGAGCACTAGAAGTGATATGTCATCACATGCGCCTGAGGATGTTCTTTAGCTTTTCCATCGAACTTGGGGCAATCACTTGGTATCTTGGACGACACTGGAGGCTAGTATGGCGAATGAAGGATCGGATCATTCATAATACGCGATACATCTGGTAACTCAAGTGTAGCCAAGAAAGGTAATTGAGTGTTAAAAGGCATGGGAGGTCGATAAGCAGGCCCATAAGGAGGAGCCCATCCCTTCTGGTAAGGATTTTGGCCATATGGCATCTGAGGTTGCCCTTGTTGCAGATTACCTTGACCATAAGGAGGATTCAGACCTTGAATACCTTGAAATTATCTAGGCACAGGTTGCTGATAGGAAACGTATGGGTTAAAAGGCTACTGAGCCTGTTGACCTTGGACATATGGGTATGGGACCTATTGTCCGGGAACATAGGGTTGTTGGGCCTGTTGTCCCCGAACAAGAGGGTTCTGAACTTGCAGTCCTTGGGCATAAGGTTGATACACTTGTTGCCCTTGGACATAGGGGTTTTGTACCTGGTTCCCTTGGCTAGTAGGATTCTGAACCTGTTGACCCTAGATAAGAGGATTCTGCACCTGCTGCTGCAGGATTTTACCTTCACCCTGTCCGTGCAAGGGTTGACCTTGTTGATATGTATACAAGGGTTGTTGCTGCACAAGTTGGTTTTTTTGTTGCAGGGATTAACCTTGCAGTTGTAAAATTTGTCCCTGGGGCTACAGAGGTTGGCCTTGCGAGGGTATGGGTTGAGATGTATGCAGAGCATATTGAATCTGCTGTTGCACTGCCTGCTGCAACTATTGAAAGGACTACCTTGCAGCTGTTACAGGTGACCTCGCTGTAGGATAATCTTCCCTTACTGTTGTGTGGAAAACCCTTGCTGCAACAATGGTTGCCCTTGCGGTAGCAAAGGCTGCCTTGGTTGGTGCAAAAGTTGTCCTTGCTATTGCAAGGGTACGTGAACAATGCCTGGAAAATTTCTGAACTGAATCTGGCCGTAGCCAAGGTGGATGTACTGCCCAAATTGGAGGGTGTAAGTTTGATTAACCAATCCTTGAGAACCATATGGAATGTAAGGATTTTGGTATTGTACTTGAGCCCCATAGGGCTGCTAATATTGAACATTTTTCGATCCAAACAGACCACCAGGATTCTGAACCTATTGGTACTCGACATTGCTTGATCCAGTGGGGTCAGCAGGGTTATAAATAATACCATAAGAGAACTGGTTTATACCAAGCATGTGAGCTTGTGAGCCGCTCATATTAGTGGCACCTAACACCATAAAGACATTCTGGTTCTTCCCCCAGGCGGTGGCACAACCTGGCCACTGACTAATGGACAAAAGAACTAATGGAAACATTCTTTGAAACCACCAGTTGTGACTGACATGTAACTAGGATTGAAGGTACAAGAGTATACGGGACGGTGGGTTGCACCGAGACTGAAGTAACAACTAGTTGGGAGGTCGTGCTCGTGATGAACGAACCTGATGTAGGCCTGACACCTGATGCCCAAACAAAATTATGGTAGAGTGATGAGGCACTAGGTGTGACTGAAACTAAGTGTCCCAAAGACACATAACCGAGTAACAAACTAGATGGAATACCTTTCGAGTAAGGGGAATCCCTTGGGAGAAAACTGTAGTTCCAATTCTTCTCCCTCAACAATGTGTGGAGTAGAAACTTTGGACTCATCTGGAGAAGTGATTGGAGCATCGCCTTCGGGTTCCATGTCTGAAAACAAATGACGACGAATGGCCGAATGTGTACTGGGGGATAGTTCCAAAGGAACACCCGGTTGGTCGTACAAATTGTAAGGATGCTGCGGTGATATCTCAACAATATCAAACATAAGTTTCAAAGGATAGATAACCAATCCAAGCTAACCATCAATGGTCGACGAGTTCTCTAGAGTTTGAATGGGATTATTGGAGATTTCGGGCCAAGGTCAGTAGATGACCCTGAATCGAAAGTAGGCGGAGGATGGGATGACAATGATTGAACACTCAAAACAATTGCGAGTTCAACATTTTGGTCCTCAAGTGACTCTGATAACTCAGGAAATGGCTCCTCAAACAATCTTTCAGATGGGGGAGAGGAAGTGGAATTGGGTGAACCAAATGGTTCAGCCACGATGACCTTTTCTTAGTCGACAGAACAAATAACTTCAAGGCTTTAAAATGTCCTTTTAAGGGAACTCACGGTTTGGTCAAAAAGACTAACAAGATGTTTTGGATCGTGGTCAACCAATTATTAATATGCATAAAAGACTGATGTTCTTTCATTTTTAAAGAGTCGATAAAGAAACAAAGATGACTCTATCATTTTCGATTGGAAACGAGCTCGAAAGGACAGTTGCTTGAATGATCTTTTAATTTTAATGAGTCAAAAATATCAAATGACTACTCTGGATGAGCTAGGTAAATAGGATTACTAGGCAACCATGAACTATAGAATACCTCCTAGTGAACCAAGAAGTATGAGCAGACAATCTCCCGGAATGTTGTGTTCGGTGTAGCACGTTTGCAAGGTGGCCGAATCGGCTTCCAAAGGATAAAAGGATTGCATCCTAGTGGTGTTTCCCATTATATAATTGACGGTATGTGGAGCACAAATCTATGCTAGCGTTTTCTAATGTTGAAGCTAACGACAACTGCTAGGTTTATAGACACTGGAACATGTCTCTAGCCTAGACCTTCTAGATATGATCGTTAATGTCAAATGCGCCTTAGGTTAATTGAATTCATTTTAGAGTTGATTTTGAGTTAAGTTTTATTTTTCAGATCTTAGCGATGCTACTCGAAAAACCTAAAATGCAACTAAATGGGAGAAGACCCTTTCAATTCGATGAAATGCCTACAGTAGAGAGGGTAGAAACTACTCAAACAAATGCAAACGATCAAGCAACTGAAAACGAAACAATCTTTCACTACTTAACTTTTTCAAAAAATAAACTAATGAAAAATGCATTCCAAATGCTAATTTCCTGACAAGAACTTATCTATCAGTCCTTTCAAAATGGAAAAAATTTCTCTTTTTCAAATGCTGATGCAATTCTAGTTTTTAAGATATGCAAATCATAATGATCAACAAGCTAGAATTTCATATTTTCTCGTGAAACAACGAAACAAACTTTTCGCATACAATCTTTCAATGAAAACATTTTCGAGACTATGAGCTCTTCAAGCATATTCAAACATGAAAAGAGAAGTTCATTCAGATCGACGAAACACCGACTTTACCAAACACAAGATCGACAATGTAATCTATGCCGGAAAAAGACGTTCAAACTAGTAAACAAAACTATTTCAAATTTGTGCAAAAAGAGGTCAAAGTCCTACGAGGGACCAAAAGCAAATTCAAGGAGCAAACACACCCACAACCAGACTTGGTGAGTCCACGAGCTGCTAAATGGGCGACTAGCTAGATGCCCTAGTGTCTCTAGCCACTCAATGACTCGATCAATCAAACAACAAGATGACAAACCAACAAGAAAGCAAAACTAAATGAAAAGTAGCTTCCTAATCAAGGAGAAAATAGTCAAAAGGGCTTATGGGGTCAAAAACACAAGAGCAAAACACACTGGCCAAGATTGGGGTCTAGCCCTAATCTTCACTTACAGGGATCAACGCAACTACCTAACTGACAACAAGCGCCAGAGGCGGGTCGGTGCGACCGTTCCTCCACAATTTGCACTGGTCAGTGTGATAGTTAGCCAGTTAAATGCACTGTCTGAGGGAACTAGGGAAAAATAAAATAAAAATTCAAAATAGGGACCAAATATGCTATTATGAATTTTAGACTTAGGCCAATAAGTAGGAGAAAATAAATAGAACTAAAGGGAAAACGTGAAACTAGCAAAGTTCCCACGAAAACATGAAATCCAAAACAAACAAAATATGGGATCTCCCAAGTAGAGTTTCCAATTTGTGGTGAAGTAAAATTATAAGTGCGAACACGAACGAATTCCTCTAGCACGATAGTGGGTCTAGCCACAACAGATACACTCTATGGAATATTTCCTTAGTTTAGAATCAATCAAGAGAGCCTAACTCTTGGTCGCTTATCCTGCTTGATGATGTCCTAGCTTGCTCACTCCAACAATATCTCGCTTCCTTCTTCAAGTTCCTGAAACAAGTAAACAACAACAACACACAAAGATAATAATAGACAAATTGCAAATTCAACCTACTTAATGAGTCAAGAAGCATCAAGACACGAATATGTAATATTACAAAACATGTAGGAAATCAATCGATATTAATATCAAAGAGAGATTACAACCATTTGTCTTGACATCGCAGTCTTCCTTTGACAAGATCGGGTTCCCACACACTTCTGCTAGCACTCCATGATAGCTTAAAAAAATAGTTTAAAGGCTCTTCCCTTTAGGCTTCACTCCAAACCAAACGCACTTCTCCCTCACACAACTAGATGGCTACAACTAGTAATAGATTGCTTGTCTAATCAAAATAGTATACTCACACTTAGCCAACACTCTAACTAGCTTGTGCTTGGGAAGAAGGGAGGTTTATATAGGAAATATGGATGGGAAATGGATCCTCTTCTCATGGGGAAGGACTTATCTCTTGAGGTAGTTCCATCATTATAGGGGAAAGGAGCCCACACTGTCATCCTCGACCCCATCCGGCCAAACCATTTACTAGACTTCCGTTACGGAGCTTCTAGAGCTAGAAGCTTCGGCTCTAATTTAAAAGGCTTTCTATAACAAGACCAGCGCAACAAGAACACAACTTATTCGCACCAATCAATGCGGGGAATAGTGCTAATCTATGCACATCGGTGTGGGGGAGACAAAGGTCATTAGTGTTGGTCTTGTAAACTGGGCAAAACAGAAGTTTCAGGGGAAATGGTGCAAAAGAGAAATGATCTACTCATGAAGAGGGACATAATGGGAGTTTCTTCATGAAGGCAAATCATGTGGGGTTCACTGTAGAGGTCCTCTAGGATCAAGGAACGGGGAGTACAGGGATAGTGACAAAATGCTGTGTAACACTTGTGGAATGTCAGTTTTTCATCTAAACGTAGAGAGGAAAAAACTTCTCTTTTAAATCTCCTAAATCTATCATCTCATCATTTTGAAGAATTAGAGGTTGAAAATTTTTTTTTTTAAGTATTCCCCTTTTTATGATTCATTAGATCATGAGGATGCCCCTATTTTCAATCTTGAACTTTCTTATCATGGTTGTCATGATCTTTTCACTCATTCATCTTATCAGAATTCTGATTTTTTTGTTGTTGATTTTTCTAACCCACCGGTCTTCGATGATCTATCTTATGATGATTTGGAACTATTGCAAGTTGTCAAGGAACTTCAGCACGAGCTGATGGTTATGTCAAGTTCTCGCAGTATTGAGATTAGTTCAAATTCCGATCAGAACAATGATGTATCTTCCAAGGCTCCTCATCACTCTACTGTACACATTGAAAATCAATATCTCTCACAATTTTCACATCCTGCATTTGCACTACACAATCCTATCGCTCAGTCATTGGAGGTGTTATCATAAAATCAGTACTAAGAGCTGCTACTTAATAAGATCTCATGAAACTGTTTCAAACCAGGCTTTAGACTAAGGTTTAGCCTCCTTAGTCAGAGAGGGCTCTCTCACAGATTTTTGATATGCATTAAGGGCAAGAAAAGATGGCTAACTCTTTAAACAGTATATGAAATTTAAGCTGGTTGGAACAACAAAATTAGGCTTCTCCCATTGGGCTCATGGAGTCATACAATTCTGCAGTAAACAAGTAGCTACTTAATCATGGAAGCCAAGGCATATAATGTCTCAATGCTCAAAACATTTACCAAGAAGAACCTCAACTCAAAAAACATGCACAGAAAGTCTGAGCACTAGGTGAATTCAGAGTGATTGCATGTTTAATGAACTGTAAAACAAGATGAATAAAGACCAAACCATATATATTCTGAGTATTGAAACACAAGATGAATCTTGGGAAGAAAAAGTATCCTTTCTATTACTGTCAAAGTCCTTTACATAAGCCAATATGAAAACTCTGTTTTTATAAAAATCTCCAACCCTTTTTACATCAGAGTTTTTCCTATATATAGGAAAACAAAAGTAAACTACCTTGAGTCTCCTCCTCCAACATGAGGGGAGCTCGAAAATCTATCATTAATTGCCTTATCTATATTTAAACCAACTTATTAAATACAAAGGTATTGCACTGTAAATACATAGAGTCCTATTCCTATTGAAACTCTAATTCTATCTCCTCGTGTGCATGATTCTCTCTTGAGCTTTGACATCTGTACCATTCCTGTAGTGGCCGAAATACATTGGAGATACATTCACTGAACGAGCTGCCTTGGATTCTAGCTGTGCAGATGACTCACTAATTGGTGAAGATGTGTGCCCTGTTTTCACGGTCCCTGCCTTCCATCAGCCTTTATTTCCAAAATAACATGCTTCAAGCTGTTTAATACCTTTAATATCCACGCATAACACCATATGCCTTATGATCTGGATGCTTTGTGAACTGAACAGGTGTCCAACCCAAAATTCCGGTAACCTTACCAGAACCCTAATAATTCGGACATAAAGTAGCTTTAGGAAGACTTTAGCAAAAAACCAAAATATTTTACCTTTTTGCTCCAACACTTACACCTGTCATTCTTTGAATGCTTAGATGGCCTTGTATGGTCTTTTTCCTGCCCTCGAGGCATTCCTTTTCAAAATTTGCTGACCTCAGCATGAATTTCATTGTTTTCTTTCAAAACAGTCATCTACAGCAGTTTCGTAGCGCGCTACGAAACTGCTGTTCTTTTCAAAAATTACAGTCTTCAACAAATTTATCAAATACTTTGTGACTGCAACAGCTTCGCTTCTTGCTTCAAAACTCCTAATTTATCTTCCTTATATATGCTGTGCTTTTATGCCTCAAAAACCAATGAACTTAAGAAAAATGAAACAAAAACTTGGGGTAGCACCTGACCTTTAAAATTTGCAATTTTTACTTGGCAGCTAACTTACCCAGCTGAGCTTTTAGTTTTGCAAGCTCTTTTTCCATGGCTGCAATTTCTGATACAATTTTCTCCAAATTAGCCATTTCTTCCTCAGCTGCCTCCCATTGTTCCTTTAAAGATGAAGTTTTGGTTTCTTTGGCAATGGGGACCTTTTTATCCATATCTTTCTTTTTGATTTCCTTTACTTTTTCTGCTTTGGGTAGTTGCTTCTCCATTTCTTTGGCCTGTCTTCTTGTGTATGGTTTTATTTTCATTTCCTCTGCCTTCTCTGCTTTAGGCAGTTGTCTAATTTCTTTTGTTGCAGGTACCTTCACAGCTACCTCTTCCATGTGCAATTGCTCAACCACTTTGATTTGCCTCCTGGTGACTGGCCTTCGTGGTTTGACCATAAATTCATTACCAGATTCTTCAAATCTTAATCTTTTTGAGGCCTTTGATTTTTTGGTGCTATCAGGTGATGACTGGGTTAGGTCAATAGGCATTGACTCAACCTGCACTGATTTGTCTTGCTCAAAATCAATTGCCTCAAGCAAATCATTTAGACTACTTTTGACTAGGGTTTTCCCACAGCTTGATTTGCTTTTTCTCTTTTAGCTGACTTTGGTTTTGACCTTGACACCTGTTAATCCTTTGCCCTGGTGCTCTTTCTGGTGTTTGTTTTCTCCTTTGGTGACTAGGTGTTCTTTTTTTGATGTTTAGGGTTTCTTTATAACACAGATTTCTGATTTATTCCTTGGTTTGGGCTTTTTGGTCTTTCACCTCCTTTCTGAGCTCAGCCAGAGTAGGTTCTTCAATTCTTCCTTCTCTTTCCCTATCCAGCAATGGAGTGAGACCTGTCTTGCTTTGAAAGCCGGCCATAAAAATAAAAGAATCCCAATCTCTACCAATTTTTTGCAAACCATCTAACACCAGTAACTTTACTAAACCATGGTGAAACATGGATGTTTTACAATCATCTTTCTTTAACTGGATTTTGTCACACATTTTACTAAGGCTTCTGAACAAGTAGAAAGGGATGTCTATTGATGCTTTACCTGTGAAATGCAACAAGAGTTTGAAATGATAGGAATAAACTTTGGTGTACCTTCCCTCGCATGTTAGATATTTCTGGATGCATGTAAGGAGCAGAGCAAAATGTTCTTTTATGTAACTCCTTGGCACAGCTTTAGTGAGATCCTCATTTACATACTGTTCCTTCAAAAATTCCTTACAGGGACTCATGTCGAATTTAAAATTTTTGAACCACTCTTGTCCTCCTCTCGGAATTTCAATGACAATAGAAATGGCTTGTGGAGACATAGGAAATTCTAGCATTGACACTTTAGATTTCAAGCCAGTAAAATTCAATGCAAAAGCTTTCGTTACCTCTTCATGTCCTCCCTTCAACTTTTCGCAAAACCTCCAGCAACCAGCATTTTTAAAGGCTCTTGCCACACCTTCATCTCTGAGTGTAAGATCAAGCCCCTCTGGCTCTGTTCTTAGGCACCTTTCGGATCGATGTACTCTTTTCTCCATCTTGCTTCGAATATCTTCACACAGAGAACTAACAACAGCTAAAATTCAAAGAACAGCTTCGGCTTTGGAGTGCAGGCTCGCTTGCAATGATCCCTTTAAATGAAAACTCGGGCTTCTTTGCGTTTTTTCAAAAAAAAAATCTCGTCATACAATAGGCATATTAACGCACCATGAATACACATTATGACAAAACCATACCTCATAAAATCTCTTAAAATGATTGTCATGTGCATGATCCTAAACCTGATGGCGGAATGATAACCTATCATGACCTGGAGAAGACATCAACTGACAAAATGTGGACGGACTTAATGACTCATCTCCCCAGACTTGACATTTCAAGAAAACGCGCTGCAAAAACCCCGAATCCTCGATTTCGTAGCGCAGAAAATTATGAATTGACAAAACGCGCTACGAAATGGCTGGTAAATGATACGCTGCGAAAAGGTGGAAAAATGATTGCGCAGCTAAATTGGCCAATCAGATTGCGCTGCGAAACTGCGGAAAATACAAATGACGCAAACAAGACAAGACATGCCTTAAACAATAATGATGGAGGGTATCTAACGGTTTTTCACAAGGACTCACATCAATACCTCTTTGAAGTTCTAATTTCAAAGTGACACACATAGAAACCTATTCACTTAAACAAATTTTTTTTTATATGAAACTTTGGACATATGTGGACTGTGGTTCTAAGTGATAACAGGAGGAGTCATACCTGGCGAGGATGATTACAAAAATAAAGTTTTCTTATTCCTTTATGTTTGCCCATTTCCTCGGTTCAAAATTTTTTTGTTGTGTATCTTCAAACCACAGTGTATCTAAACATCGTAATGCATCCGCAGATTGCCTAACATGTGTGTTTCTTTCATACTTTTCTGCATGCATTTTCAAACTTTAAACATCTTGGTATGCATCGTCTTGTCTTTCCTATTTATGTTAATTATTTACTATCTTTCTTGACAAGCATTCCCTTGCTTACATAGGCCAACCGATGTGTCGATGGTTACATTGGAAATATCAATTTACATAGGTTTGGCCTATTCTCTCTTAGTTTAGGAGTAGGGGTAGTTTGTTTCTTTCATTGCTTTGTTTTGATTTTATTTACTTTATGTCTTGCTCCTTTTCTGTCTTTTCATTTCTTCTCAATCATAGAATATCTTTTGCATGAGACCATGTTTGGTTTCCGAAGAAAGCATGGTGAATTCCATGAGGAAGTTGAGCTACTATCATTGCTTGGTTATTTTTTTATTCCCTCTTTGTGAGTCGGTATTGCATTATTTTATTGAGTGATACTTTGATGGAAAATATGTCCTTTTTCAGAGAAAACCATAATGGAATCAAGATGCTTCAACCTATAACTAGTACCACCTACTCTAATTGGTCTTTTATTTTCATTTAATCCTTGTCAACTAAGTCGACTAGATTAAGGAGGGGAGGAAAACTTTAACAAGTTTATCAGAGGTATATATAAATATCCTTCTCTAAAGGTACAACCTCTTATGATCTCAATAAGTCAAGATCCCTCTTCCACCTCATTAAATAAAAAAGTTCCTATGCACAATTCTATAAACAAAATAAAAAAATGTAAAAACAAAATAGAGGTGAAAGAAGAGAAAGGCTTCCTACGTAGAGGGGTGAAGCAAGCAACTCCATGGGGGTACTATCCATGCTCGCTGACAGTGAAGCAATGCTTGTTTTCTTGAAGTGACTCCATTGATGTACTATCCAGGCCTGGTAGTAGCAGAGAAACACCAGAGATGAAAACTAAGACTCTGACATTTCTTTTCACTTGTGCATCTATATACTCCTCATCCCAAATTGAAACAACTTAGTTTGACTTGGCTTGGTTAAGTGTGTCGTCGATGAAGAAAATGGTAGGGACTATATCCTTAACACAAGCTAAGAAAAGAAGTTATGGTAATCGATGAGCTAAACAATACTTCCTGAAGAATTAGAATTGCTTTGCATGAGACATGACCCATACAGAGAGCTATAATTATACCAATGTGTCGACAAGTGTTGTAGCGGCTACAACCACCCTCCAAAATTTTGCATATGCTTTGATTTTAGAGCCTTCCTTTCTATTTACATGAGCTTATCTTTGATTTTTGTCAAGCATTCATGGTCTGATAAATACTTATTCTTTTTATTTGTGCTTGTATTTTCTTGTTTCCATACTTAACTAATATTTTTAAGTCACAAGCATCTATCTGACTTGATCTTGCAGCAATTATGGGCTTGCCTCCAAAAACTACGCAATCCATGAGGGAAAGCTAGCCTTGATGATGGAAATTACACAATCCTAACAGGAAGCTCAGCCTTGAGATTGAGAACTACATAGTCATGGATGGCAGCCTAGCATTAAGCTAAAAAACTATGTAATCCACTCCTTGATATTAGAAACTGCGAAATGTTGTTGAAATAAGGAATTGTTGGGGAACAGGGGGTTGAATCAGTAATTATGAGATTAATTTTCTTTTTCTATTATGCTTATAGTTCCCTTTTATCTTCTTTTACTTGTGATATAATTCATTCACAAAAGAAGTGAACAACAATTTCAAACATACATGTTCATATAACAATCACATGAGCAGCACATACATTTGACACAATGTTTTTCACGTGGAAACCTAGAGGGAAAAAACAACCAAATTTGTTGTTTGTTTATGATGTAAATTAAGAACCCACTTAACTACATCAATTTGTTTGTGAGCACCCACTCATAGGAGGAACCGACCCCCTTTGGTAAGAAAGTGCCAACTTGCCAAGAGGCACCAACCTCTTTAGAGTGCAGGCACCAACCTGCTCTTGCCATTGTTCTATTATTTCATACAATTTTCAAATTGAAAACATAGGAATACAAATTACAAGTAAAATATGGAAATGGCTTGTTGCATAATAGCTTTTACGCTCTGTCTTATGTTCTCTCATGCAGCAGCTCTTTACTTCCTGCTCATAACAACATCTCCTCAGCACTTTGCCTCCTCTATCAAGGGCTCTCTCTTAACTTCTCTTTAGCACTACCCTCATTATTCTCCACACAACACACCCATTTCACTTGTTTCTATATCACTTAGTGTTCTCCTTGGTGCTTAGACCTATCTATCTCTACGCACACCTCTCCAATCTCCACAATACGAAAATCTACTCAACTCTCCTATCTTCTCAATTTGAAGCGATGGTTTTTTTTCACCAATGCACTCTACGCAAGGCTATCTCTGTTTTTTGTACTTTGACTACCCAAATGTACTTCGGCATGGCTTCCATTTCCGCTGTTATGTCTCCTGGTAGTTTAGTGCCATGGTATCAAATCAGAGATGGACCTTGGAGTTATTTTATCGTCTGAATGAGTAGAGATTCATGCTAAGAAATTAATTCTTAGGTGAATTGCACACTCCTCCGAGAGTCTCATTCTAATTTATCGCTTCACAGAGCTTGACAGTTCACTGAGATGACCACTTTGATCCTCATTTAACACAACTAATCGTGTACGCAAAGAAGTTGATTTCTTCCTTCATTCACCCAAATTTGCTCTACCAAAAATGTCATCCTGGTTATCCTGTCTCAGAGGCTTCTACAGGTCTAGTTAATTTCAACAACCAACTTTGTTGTTCCTGCATTCAATTTTCTAGCTGTCAGCCCATACATCCTTTTACTCACTGTACTGCTTCATCAGAACCTGCCATACCGTAACTTACACGACAGAATGTTTCAATACTGCACTTCTTTGATATCCTTGCCTCCTTTTGCAATTAGCTCCATGTTTTTTCTCCTTTTTCATGGGCCTGAGAGTTGTGACCAAGGCTTAGCTCTATATCAGAGCCCTTCAATATCATAACTTTCTCAATTGAAATGTTATGATATTTCTATGTCTGATATCTTATCCTCTGATATGCTTACATCACTAGCCACTTCCCTTTCTCAGGCCCACTTACTTGTCTCCACATGTTCATCTGGAGGAGAGAAAAAAAGTCTCAATAATCCTTGACTATGCATCAATTCCTTTGTTAACGCACTCGGCAATCCTTGGTGCTTTTTAGTATTATCGACACTATTGGATATTGTAACTTCCAAAGGTTACTCACTTAAGCAGTTCCGATATTCCTATATCCGATATGCCACCAACTTCGGTATCCCGATATCTAATGCTCTGGTGTCTCGATGTTCCGATGCTCTGATGCTCTAATTTGTTGATCTTTGGGGTTTTGATATCAAGTCCCTATGGGCTCCTATCTCGGATATTTCATCCTTCTTCGAGCTTCAAGTCCCTGGATTTCGGTAGACCATATGTTTTGATCCAGGAGTCCATTTTTAGACTTCTCCATACCATTGGAAATCTCTTTTAGAGAAATTTTCAATCGAGAAGGTCTAATGTAGGCTTTGACCCCATCTTCTACCTCTCTGCCACACTTTTCTCCTTGACTCATCTCCTTGTGCTTGAAATGCTGAGCTACCAAGCACCACAGTCATCATTTTATGGCTTCTTTAGTAAGCCTACTACTATGATGATTCTCTACATGAAGCCTACAGTTACCAATGGGATTCCATTTGGTCCATCACAGTAGTCATTATTTTATGGCTTTTCCAGTAATCTTGTTATTGTGATGATTCTCTACATAAAGTCTGCAGCTACCATAGGAGAGCTCCTGATCCATTACCATATGCACCTTCTACGACAAGCATTCATGCTAGTCTGGTTGAAATCAATGCCAACATTAATGTCAATACTAACAAATCCACCACCAATTGTCCAACAAATGCACCAAGCCGGGAAGTTGCCTGGTTCCCCAAAATTGTGCAATCTTCCTTCATAGTGTGCATGGAAAATTTCCCAAAAAAGAAAAAATAAAAAAGGTGAAAATAAATCCCTAGATAATAGTGATTCATCATTAGTTTCTCGAAGGCGGCACAATCCCTATTTTTAGAAATTTCTACTAAGTGTCTCTTTTTCTTTGATTTTAGGCATGCCCATCATAAACCCCAATCAAGGAAAATTTTAGGGGCTAATATTCGCAACTAGGCTAATTTTCTATGTTTTTTCCAAAAAAAGTATTCTCTAATTTCCATTTTTTATAAAAAGTATTCACCCAAAATTTATGGTATAAAATTGTCTTACTGCAAATATCACCAAAATTTTATATAGAGATTGTTTAAAATTATTAGAAATTTGAATATTTTTACAAAAATATTGCTAAACATTTTACATATTGCATATTATGAACTAGTGAGATTCGCTAAGGTTTTTGAACATTAAAATAAATTTCCACCCTTAAAATTTTCCTTGATCCCAATCTGCTCAAATCTATTTAATAGACACCTCTAGAGCTCATTTGTACATTCAATCTTGGAGCTCTAGCATTCTTGAGGAGATCAAGGAACATTCGGTTGATTTTTCGTCTCTTTTCCGGGTGAGTTTTGTTTTTTCTGTCTTTTGCCGCTTTTTCTATCTCTTTTTGTCTTTTCGCTTCCATGAATATTTTTTTCATGTTCTATTCATGGTTTTTGGCATTTTAACTTATATTAGCTTGTAGAAGTGTTTTTTCAATTTTCATTTTCCTTTCATAAGTGTCACATCGATTTTCTTGTTTTTCATACCGACAATAGTCATTTTGGCAACTCTCCTCACATATTTGTTTTTCCTTCTGTTTATTAAGTTTCTGCACTTGATTCATATTGATCTATATACACTTAGTAGATCTATGTTTAACTTGCGTTATCTCTTAGATTTTCTTGTTTCCCACACTCTCACCGGGAAGATTTGCACTTTCCCTTGGCCAATTTTCACCTTGCCCAACTAGGCATTGCATAATTCAGAAGCTCAAGCTGAGGCTTAGCCTCTAAGATGGTGCACTGAGAAGTATAAGCTAGCCCAATTGCACATTGCGCAGTTCCAGGGCTCATTATTCAACCTTGGCCATTAAGACTGCGCAATGTGCCGTCTCTCCTAGTCACTACCCAAGTTGGACTATGCATTCCGTAGTCTCAAGCCTTAGGCTGCACCCTTGGTTGTTGGGACTATGCAATGTGTAGTCCCCATAGCCAGTCTCCCTCACTTGTTCAAAAAAATTGTGCAATATTTCTCATTATTTAACCAGTTTTATGCCTGATCTTGCTTTGAAGGTAGATTTGAAAAAGCTAATGATTTCTTTCCATGATTGCCGTTTATGTCCCACAAGTACCATAGTTGTTGAGCACTTCTCTCCAGCAGTCACTGTTGCCATGGAATCCAAGAGAGTTACTTCAAAAGATACCATTGAAAGCGGTACCATGGAAGCAGTTGAGCAAACACTCAGGCACTCAACTATATGTAGAAAAGGACTCAGATCTTACATGGAAGAAAGTGAATGAAACTTTTTCAGCAAAGGACTTCATAGAAGATCTAGAGGATTGGTAGGTGTACATTAATGCCCAAAGATCAGGGCCATGTAGGGTTACATGCAGATATCCAGCTTTCCCATGTGCAGACGTCATCAACTAGATTGTCTCACATATTGATGTGAATACCATGAATTTTAGAAGTGTCATCGAAAGTAGGCTTGATACTTTTCTCGCAGCAAATTACTGACATATGTACTAATTTACCGAGTTAGAATCTCTCATGGATTCACTCTTCTATGCCACCAATAGCTATTTGGGCACAAAAGATGATGTTAAGAGTTGGGTGAAGGAGCCATAAAAGTTTCGACAAACACCCACGAACACATATAAGACAAGGTCTCTCAAGAGAGCCTATCCATTGTTGATCATCTTAGCTCACGAAATCTATGGACAGTGGAGCACAAATACCTTTCTTGAAGGGTGGGAAATCCTTTTGAACCAGGTTGTGAACAGAGGGAAGCCACTCAACTGGTCAAACTTGTTGGCTCAAAAGTTAAATATCCATGCAATTAACGACCTGAATCCCCCCAAGGGCGAGCAAGCAAGATTCTGTATGTCTTCATATTTACTGGATGCAATCTATGCACATAACGCATTTCCTAGCATGAACTAGGCTTGGACACCTTGAAACCCTGCCATGTACATCCACTGCAAATTTCTCTCAGATGGCAGCCTTCAAGGAGTCATGGAGAAGCTAGCTAACCACTTCCTCATTCTATTATAAAAGATGATCTTCACAAAATAACCACCTTGCATGCCACCTGTGGTAATGGAGGCAATATCGTAGGTCGAAAATTGTTTTACCTCACTAGATAGCACCTTCCTTTAAGTGTTTGGCAGAGAGAAGTCACCACATATTTTGCCAAGGTATTCCATCGACAATCTTGTCATGCAAGAAGTGTCATATCATCTCCCCACAGGTTTGTTAGCAACATTACACAACAAGAATAAAGTGACTTGGCCAACTCTTCCTATGCAAATTGGATTGTACGAGATAAAGAACCTGAAAGTCGCAGATACTGAAGGCAAGGTAATACATAAGTTTGCATTCATTACTTTCAGTGGCTCAATGGGAAATTTCATTGGCAAGAGGAGGATCCATGGAAGAATTGCTATAATGCCTCAAATAACAAAAATTTGGACAGTTTTGCAGGAACTTCACATGTGACTCCATATAAGGAAGCTACTATAGAAGCAGTGCTAGCAGAAGAGAGAAATCCCATGTAGGATAAGGGAAAGAGAAATATTTCTTATAGTCCAAGAGGAGAACAAAGCCGAAAGATGAAAGTGGCTTTAGCAGTAGAGGAAAAGAGGAAACAGAGGATTCAGAGAGTGGAACAGAAGAAGAGGGAAGAGTAGAGGATATTGGAGGAATAAAAGAAAAAGCAAGAAAAATAAGAGAAGCAAAAGAAAGAAGAAGAGGAAAGGAAACGCGCAATATCAGAAGAAACAATGTGAAAAGTTGAAGAGCAAGAACCGAACTGACAACTAGCAAAGGTGGAGGGAAAACATATGCAGGATCAGGAGCTTGCTCAGCATGTTGAATAATTGATAGAGATGTTACGGAGGCATAATCAAAACCGCAAAATAAAGATGTCGACCTAATGCCTAGCACACAACATGTCACCATCAAGTCTCCACCACCTCTAGCAGCAGAGTCAACTCCAGGCGAGGAAGGGGAAGTTGTTCCTATTGATGAAGGTCTAGTTATGGACACGTACAAGTTGTCATACGATGAACTTCAGAAGAATATTGTATAAGAACTTAAGAACAATTTTCTGAATGATCTTGCTTCTCCTACATTTACTAGAGTAAGGGTAATTGTAGCCAACATCAAGAGAAATCCCAAAGTCATTCCCTCAGCCAACTTGGCCGTCGTAAGTGTAGTAAAGTAAAACAATCAGTATTTGATGGCTGAGAATAAGCAATTGGAAAAGAACTTGTAGGTTTTCAGGAAAGAGGTTGAATATCTCCATACAACAGCTCAAAACACAACTTCCGCACAAGTCCATCTGGAGCAAATTAAGGCAATGATACTTAGCAAAGTATCAACACTTGCAGAGACCATGCAAGATCTCTATGAGGAGCTTGTTACCGTGCATAAGGCAGTTGTTTGCATGTGTGGCTTGCAGCAGTAGTGTAAATACTTTGTCAAAACTCTGAAAAATGTGCAAGTTGAAATCATTGTCCTGCATGCATGGACAATGAGATACAAAGGGGCACTTCTTAACTTGGGTATGAAAATGAAGCCACAGGCAGAGATGGAGAAAGAAAAAGTGCAGATGTTGATCCAAAAAAGAAAACAACTCGCCTCATTCATTGGTAACATTCAGAACTCGTATGCACATATATACAATTGTCTAGATTTCTTGGTGAAGACCCACAGGATCCCATCAGTTGGCTCACTCACTTAAGACAAATCTAGGAACTAGGTCAGAAAGAAGAAAGAGGAATACTTGGAGCAGCTAAGATAGATTTCCACCAAGGAGGACTTGGAGTTGAAAAGACAGAACATGCACAACTACATTGGTGGCCCTGTCCAAGTGTGGAAAATTTTGATCATGCTTCAAAAGGAAGTAGAAACTAGTTCCAAATCATTGTACCCATATGCCATGGAGGCTAGAGTCCGCTTCCATCCAAACACCATCCCATAGTTTGGGGATGTCATCACAGAGTACCAAGCTTGGCACCACTACGTGACCGACAAACATCAATTGGAAGTTGTTGAGCTTGATTTCTCCCAAACTCAAGCATGATATTGTTTTGTCTTGTTAGGTTGTCTACTTGCCTCTACCCTATTTTTTCTTATATGGGTATGAGTGTAAATTGTAATATTATTTGTAATTAATTTATAAGTTGAATTCCAAGTGTCAATATTGGAATGTGAAGAGTCATGATGTAATGTAATGAGTTATTTTGTAAAGAAGTTGAAAAGTCATGAGGGTAGTTCAAAAGTCACAAAGGGGACCTGAAGAGTCACCCCTCTTATTATAAATAGAACTCATAACTCATGTAACTAGATATTGGGGGATAAGCTTTTGGCTAGGCTTTGGCTTAGAGTTGGGATCTTGGGAGATTTGTGAGAGCCTTGGCTGCTCCATAGTGTAGAGGAAGTATGTTTCTTTGGAGGAGAGGTGATGTTGAATTCACTTTCCACTATTGGGGCTAGTGGTTCATCAATGGTGTATGTATGATTGGAATGTTCACTTAATAAAAGCTCAGAGCCACACGTTTTCATGCATATGTTGTAAATGTAGTAGGACTATTCTTGTATGTTTGCAATGTAGGTTATTTAAATTACGCTTATGATCATGATCTATTTTTTTTCATTGCAACGAATCTTGTTGAATGCATGTTGTTGTATTAATTCATCACCACTAACTTGTGAAATATTTTGCATATTATCTTATGATGTCATTATGCTTGTGTGCTCCTTTGAAGCTGCATACTGTTACAGGCTTTTAAGGGGCTCACTTATTTTCCATTATATGTGGAAGAACCTTCATGCATCGTACTTGACTCTCTACAGGGCCACACACTTGTTCTCACCAAAGTCATTATACATCACTCTATGTGTAATTACAGCCAAGGCATGTTGTTAGCACCCACTGCATTGCCAACTGGGCTGTAGCACCGAATGGGACTCCTACACCAAATAGTGTGAGGTCTAATTGGGACTTCATATCGGGGATATTCCGTTAATGTTGGTGGGTCCAACACTATCAACAATGCCCTAATAAGAATGAATCATTTACAAAAGGAAATAAGGGTCAAAGAAATTTCAACAAGAAAAGTAAGAAGAAATGGTTTACGAAAAGCTTCTTCTCCAAGGAAGATAGTTCCCCATCTGAAGAAGAGAGTGGAAATGATGAAGAAAACAAAGAAAGAGTATTATTTATGGCTAAGCATAACAATAAGGAAGCACTTGACAAACAAGAATATGAAGAAGAATAAATGATTGAAATTGAATTTCAAAACGAAGTTGTCAGAGTTATAAAAGAACTCAAAGTAGAAAGGAAAAATGTTGATTCTCTTGAAGTCGAATTAAAGTAAAGGAAAACACCAAGAAACTCAAAAAAAGGAATGAAGAAGAAATTATCAGCCTAATAGTACAGTTAGAAGAAGCCAAAAGAATTGAATAATCACTCAGGAATGAATTAAAAAAAAGAAACGAGGCTAGGAAGGAACTAGAAGCCAAAATGGTCTCTCTACGAAAAGAAGAAAAAAGGGGAAATGTTCTACATAACTTTGCAAATAGATCTAGAACCTTGGATGAGCTCATTATCAATCAAAGGCTAAATAGTGATAAGAATGGTCTAGGCTACAAATAAACATTCAAAAAGGGCTCAATCTCCTCCATGATAGAAAAGATAAATGGAAAAAAAACCTATATGGAAATTGTAAAATGATCTCTCAAGCAAGGAAGCTTTTCGGCAAAACCAAAAATCAAGATATGTGAGAAGGATCTTGGAGAACGATTCCACGAAGAAGGTTTCGTCCCAGGTATCAACCCATCTTTCATGGATTTTTTTATTCATGTAAAAATTTTGGACATAAAGCTATAACATCTCATACTTATCATTGGAACGGAAGCAACTTTGGAAGACCCTTTAGGAATGGTTATTCCAGAAGTTAGCAAGAAAATTTTAGGAAAAGCTACAATAGGTTTGATTACTTAAGGGATGAAGTAGAATGTTGTAAATGCAAAAAATTGGACATTCAACTAAATATTGCAGATTTACTGCTCCCTGAAGGGAATCACACCAAAATCATAATGAACAAGTCTGGAAGAAGAAAACTAAAATATGTTCTATTGCTCTAAGAGCTAAAAGAAAAAGGAATGTATGGTATGTTGATAGTGGTTGTTCAACACATATGACTAGGGATAAGAATAAATTTAGATCCTTGAAAGAAGGAAAACATGGAACAATATCTTTTGGAAATGATGGATCTGCAAGTGTTATAGGAATAGGCACTGTGAAGCTTAGAATCAATGATGCTATAGCAAAATACATGCTTCTTGTTGAAAATATGAATCACAGTCTATCGAGTGTAGGTCAAATGTGTGATCAAGGACATACGATGTATTCAACTCTAAGAAATGTGAAATAAGAAGAGAAAGGTGTTTATGTAATCCCTTGTTCATGTGGAATACCCTATGTTGGTGAAACTGGCCACTCAATAAATCAGAGGATTCAAGAACATGTGGCAGACATCAAACATGGGAGGACCCGCTCCTTAGCATTAGCAGAACATGCAGAAAATATAAAACACCACATCTGCATTGAAGACACTCGAGTCATTGCTAAGATAGATCATTTGCATCACCATAAGTTTATGGAATCTATAAAGATTGAAAGGAGGCCAAGAAATCTGAATAGATACGATGGCTGGAAAATTAATAGTTGTTGGATTCCTGCCATTTCTTCTTAAGTTTTTATTTATTTTATATATTTCTAATTTCCTAATTTTTATTATTCATTTGTATTTTTATCTTGGCTATGAATAAACAATTAATTATTTTTTCCATTATTGATTTATTTATTTAATTTATTATTATTATTTTATTTTATTTTATTTTTTTAAGTTTGACCTTTTTATTATTTTATCTATTTTTAAGTTTTTAGAATTAAATGTTTTCGATTATTTAAGTGTGAGCAAATATTATTTTTATTTTAGTCTTTTGATTATTTAGGTTTGACCCAAATATTTTTATTAAAGTTTGCCCATTTATTATTTTTATTTGTTTTTAAGTTTTTAGAGTTAATTGTTTTGATTATTTAACTTTGACCCAAATATTATTTTTTTATTTTTTATATTGATTTTATTAATTGTTTTATTGTTTTCATTATTTAGGTTTGACCTAAATATTATTTTTATTTTTATCTTTAGATATTCATTTATTAAAATTTTCTTTTTGATTAATTATTTTCCTTAATTCAATATTAACAATTATTTATTTATATTAAAATATTATTTATTTAGTCAAATCTAACTGTTATATTATAATGGCTAAAAAAATCTCATCATCTATTTAACATGATGTCAAGGTCTTGTTCTTCATCTTGTCCTGACAATGAGCCACACTGGATGGTTCGAAATGCGTCGACAAAAATATGATGATGCGATTTTTATCGGAAGTTTTCTTACCTTTTATAAGAAGAGAAAAACCTAGTCAACTAGTGGCTACTGCAACTAGAAATCCAAACGACATATACACTTTGGATGAGGTTGTTAAAGGTTGTTTCTTGGCAAAATAATATGAGAGTTTTCTCTGGCATAGACAGATGGGGCATATAAAATTTCAAAACCTTGTTAGAATCATCAAAAAAGTTGTGAGAGAAATGCCATTGATTTCAAAACCAACCAGTGCTATATGTGAACGCTGCAAGCATGGAAAACAAATAAAATTTGAATTCACGATGAAAGAACACTCCACATAAAAACCATTGGAATTGGTACATAGTTATTTATGTGGATAAATGAAGACTAAAGGACTAAATATTGAATCATATTTTATGTTTATGATTGATGTTTATACCAAGATGACGACAATTAGCTTTTTGAAGAAAAAGTATGAAGCATTCAAATGTTTCAAGATCTACAAGGAAATGGTTGAGAATGAAACTAGTTCGAAGATTAAATGTTTAAGACCTGACAACAATGGAGAATTTACTTCCAAAGCATTTCAACATTTATGTGAAGAACACGGAATAAAAATGAAAATGTCAACAACCGGGACACTACAACAAAATGGAGGTAATGAAAGGAGGAATAGAATTGTACAAGAAATGGTCATAACAATGCTAAATGATTCAAAATTTAATGACAAATTTTGGGTTCAAGAATTTGATACGGAAGTATATATTTTAAACAGAGGTTTTCTTAGAAGCAATTGTGATATAACTCCATACAAACTTTGAAGAGGAATACTAGCAAATGTCAAACATTTTAGGGTATTTGGAAGAAAATGCTACATTAAAAAGGAAGATCATAAAATTGATAAATTTGATTCTCGAGTAGATGAAAGCATATTTTTTGACTACTCATGCAAAAGGAAATATTATAGATGTTACAATCAGAGGCTTAACCTAATAATTGAAAGCATCAATGTAACACTTAATGAATATTGTGGCCTAAAAATTGAATAAGAGAGATCTTGTTCAAGAAAATCAAAGATACAAGAGACAAAACTAGAAAGGATCAAAGAAGAAGTCTTGGAGCAAGCACAATTGAATAAGGAAACATCTACCAACCAGGAAGAGACAAGAGAAGAACAAGAAGTTGAAAAATAAGCAACCTCGCAGACCCCTAAAGAATGGTATCAAAAGAATCATCCTTCAAATCAGATCATTGGGGATCTCAATGAAGGCACAAGAACTAGAAGAAACCAACAACTTCATGTACCACAACAAGCCCATCTTTCTCTCTTAGCCAAATTTGAGCCAAACAACAGAAGAAGCCATCTAAGATGAACATTGAATAGCTGTTATGAATGAAGAATTGGGTCAAATTGAAAAGAATGATACTTAGGAATTGGTTCCATGACAGAAGGATAAAAATGTGATTGGCACAAAATAGGTTTACAGGAACATGCTGAATGAGGATGGACAAGTTACCAATAACAAAAAAATGTTGGTTTGCAAATGACATGCACAAGTTGAAGGAATCACTTTCAGAGAGACATTTGCTCCTGTTTCTAGAATGGAAGCTATCATAATGTTTTTGGCTTATGCATGTTCGAGGAAGATCAAAGTTTTTCAAATGGACATGAAATCAACATTTCTAAATGGATAATTATAAGAAGAGGTATACATAGAACAACCTGAGGGATTTTTTCTCACTGAAAAGAAATATTACGTTTGTAGGTTAAAGAAGGTTCCGTATGGTCTCAAACAAGCTCCTAGGGCTTGGTATGACCGTCTTCATAGGTATTTGCAACCACAAGGATTCAAGAAAGGAAGTGCCAATAGAAACCTTTATGTAAGGGTTGAACTCAATAGCTTGAAAATTATTGAAGTATATGTGGATGATATTATTGTCGCTTCCAGAGACACCCTCAAATTTCTTACAAGACCAGTGCCTGGTAACATCTAGATTTTATGTGTCTCATGTGATTTTAAAGAAATCGGAGACATCACATACATTTTATACACATATGTAAATACATACAATAAACCACATGGGTTGGTTCATCCATCTAAGGAAATAAGCCATGTATTTCTAGTGTTCTTTCGCATATGAAACTCACAAGAATATATGTATGAACTAGTGGAGGCCGAGTAGTTTGAGGACCTACAGTTTAATCAACTTTAGCATAGAAATGAAAGAAGGAAGTGAGATAGAATAACTCATCATATAGAGCTTGAAACCTCAAGAATTCTACATTCATCACATAGATCTTGGAGCGTCAAGAGTTCTACACCTATTTTAATTATAGATAGACGTAATGGATGAAAGAGAATTGGATGCAATTATTCATGGAGCACAATTTAAAGATATAATCTCAAAGCTACATACAGGCATGTGCATTAACCAGTCAACACAAATGAATCTGTAAGAACATATGAAACATTTCCGGCAGCTACAATTACATGAAAGCAAAGAGGAAATATGAACATAATGGAATTTAACATAAGGGTAACATACTATAGTACTCGAAAGTTGGAATCACCACCATTTCATTAATATTAAGAAAGATGCAAATCTAGAAATGATACAAGTCTTAGAAATAACATGTGGTTATTCTTCAGAATTCATAACGTTTTCTAAGTGTTTCTTCCTCCCTTTTATAAGGAGAGGGAGAATAGGAAAATTAAAAAAATATCTCAATTTGAACTTCCAGTTGCCTACATGACTAGTTGTCTTGGTGTGCTGGCTTTGTTGCCTCCAATTATTACAACAAAAAGATACCTTTCTTGGAAATAAAACAACATAACAATATCAATCAACAAAACACAATTAAACCGTGAAACTGAAATGATGGTCCTAAAAATATCTCCACACCACTCTTCTTTGCTAGCCTCTAATCCCAACATGTTTCTACTAAATCCCGTCTCATACTCTCTCGACCGATTCCCTATCACTTTCGGTCATAACAGCTTCAATTCTTTTCTTTCAAGAAATGGGAGCAATCATCCATGATGCCCATTACAGTTTCCGAACACAGCTTCCAACTCATCCGCCCTTCATCTTCCTGTATCATGCTATTAGAGACATGATATGCCCAATAATACTGCCTTAATGTTGAATCATGGGTTCACGTTATTATCCCTTTATGCCTCAAGACATTATGAAATAGGTGAGTCCCGAGATCTTTAGGCCCCTTAGGGTTCTTCCCCTTTCCATATTCCTTCTCATATGACCGGGGGCAATGACCTGGTGCTTAGCCTTACATTGGAGATTGGAAATTGGGACTTTTCTAATCTATGCCTCTGGTTACACCCTCCTCTAATCTTTTGATTGCAATATGCGATGATTCGGGACCTTCGATCACTGATTGTGATGTGACGTCATCCATTCCATGTGGCACTTCCTGAGTGGTGACACGTGTCACTTGGATATGCCCCCATAGGACCCTGAAAATGCTAGATCAACATGCCACATGTCCTCCGTACTAGCCCCATCACGATGACATTAGTGCCACCGTGTCTTTATCGAATCCAATAATATTCTACGACGTCACCCTCTAGAGGAGAGAGAAAAGGCCAAACCTTCTCTAGTTTTGCAACTGATTTCCTTTGTAAAATGCTTTCGGCCCTCCTTGGCGTTTTAACACTATTGGCGTATTCCTCCGCAATTCCTTAAAATTGGTATGTAGAAAATGCCAATGGGCGATTTGCGATATGATGTTGCAATCGTCGATTATCTCTTGACTGTTGGGATCTCTGATCGTCAATAGACTGTGGGCCATGGACCTCCGATCACAAATTGTGATTTGTGATGAGCCTTACCCTTGGTATTTTTCTCTTTGTTTTATGGCTTTCAAAGGGTAGCTTCAATATGCTCTAACGTCTGATCCAGAAGTACATTTTTGGGCTTCCATATACCATTGGAAAACTTATTTCGAGCATTATCTAGTGGAGAGGGTCCGATTTAGCTTTGAGAGCTTTTGTGGCTTGGAAGATGGCTTCAAAATTCTCTGTTCTTTGGTCCTCTTTGTACAACTGGAACTTTGTTTTCAAAAGGTCACAATGTTGGCTCCACCTGGGGACAATGCCTTGCTAGCAAGGTAATGAGAACCTGCAGTCTGTGAACTTCTCTTTTTGGGCATGGAGTCTTTTTTAAACAAGAAAAAAATTTGTGAAAGTGGAACTTTAAAGAGAAAACTGGAAATTTCATATGGAAATTACAATGTACACACTGGTATTTACAATGAGTGTAAGATGGTTACCTTTAACTCTGAAAGTAGAGTTTGAGAAACTGACCATTTATAGGTAGCTCCAATGATTCACCTTCCAGATTTTCGAGCAGGTATGTATTATTTCCTTTCTCTTCTGAAATTTTGAAAGGGCCAAACCAAAGGGAATCAAATTTTTCATGTTTACCTTTTTCTTCCCGTCGGACATCCCATCGAAGAACGAAATCCCCTGGTTGAAGGGTCGATCCTTGGCCTTTTTTTCAAACAGGGATTTCATATTCTATTGGTAATTTGCCAATTTAGTCCTCACATGTTCCCTGTTTTCATGAAGCTCAACTTGTTTCTTTATCCTTCGTGTCAAAGCACTTAGCTGCTCCTCAAATTCTTGTAATAACTTCACCACTGGAATTTCAAATTGGATTGGGAAGGCTGCAACCTTACCATACATGAGCTCAAAAGGCAATTTTCCAGTGAAACATTTAGGAGTCACTCGGTTGGCCCATAGGGCAAACTTCAATTGGGTGTCCTAGTTTCTCTGATTCTTGGTGATGGTCTTCTTCAGCACTCTCACCACGGTTTTGTTTGAGGACTCATCTAAATTGTTTCCTTGAGGATAGTAGGTAGTGGAGTGCCCAATGATGATATTGAAATTATGATAGAAGCTGGTGAATTTTGCATATTTGAAGACTTGGGCATTGTCAATGCTAATTTTGATAGGAAAACCAAAATGATACAATATGTTATCCTCCATAGACTTGATTACCACTGAATCTGTAGTGTTTATGGTTGGGATGGCCTCTACCCACTTGGTGAAATAATCTATGGCCGTTAATATCCACTTATGTTGGCCATTGGAAGGTGGGTTTATCTCTCCTATGAAGTCTAGTCCCCACTGTTTGAAGGTTTATTCCAGATGCATTGGGATCAGGGGAAAGGAGAATTTTTTTGTCTCTCAGCAAAGACTTGCCACTTCTGACATGACCTGACTTGTAAATGAACATTTCCAAACAATATAGGCAAGTAGAATCTTTCCCTAAGGATTTTGTGAGTTGTAGTCTTCCAGCTGTAGTGACCTCCACAAACTCCCCCATGAAATTATTCAATCACTTTATGAGCTTTTCCCTCTACCAAGCATAACATCAAAACTCCACCCAAGTCCTTCTAGTAGAGCTGGCCATTGGATATGATACACGTTTGACTCTGTTGTCTCAAAGTCATGTATTTAGATTTATCTATCCATAGTGGGCACCTCAAGAACAAGAGATAATGGATGATATTCTTATACCAAGGTGACCCCTCATATTTATCACCGATCTTTTGGTCTAATGTTTTAATCCCATTCTCCTGAACTTCTATTCTCCCTTCCTCTATTATCAGATTTATTCCCAAAGCTTGGAAATTAGATTCTGATAAAATCTTGGCCGACCCTTGGCCTTTTATGAGCTTAGTAGGCTTTATGTATAACCCATATTCTTGTATCTTTGTTATCCACCTACCACTTTTCCCTTCATTGTCTCCTTGCACAAGGATTTCCTTGACCACTATCGTTGGGATAGATGCTGTGATTTTTTACTATAGCACATACGCTCGAAATGCCTTGAAAGCTTTGACTAGTGCATATGCTTGTTTCTCTAAGATGTTATATTTCAGCTCAACATCCCTTAAGCCTTGGTTGAAGAAGGTGATGGGTTGCTCATAACCTTCTTTATTCTTTTGTAGCAAAACTGCAACAATAGTATACAGAGAAGCAAAAGAAAAGATATAGAAAGTTGTTGAGTAGTCAGGGCTGACTAGTACCGGTGCTTCAACAAAAGCTTCTTTAATTATGGTAAAAGAATATCGGGAGGTAGGGCTCCATTTGACTTCATTTTCCTTTTTAAGCATATCTATAATACCCTTCATGATTTCTGCATAGTTGGGTATGAACCTTCTCAAGAAATTGATTCTCCCCAAGAAGACTTGGACCTCTTTCTTATTTCTGGGCAGAGGAATGTGACTAATAGCTTTGACTCGCTTAGGATCAATTTTCACTCCTTCTTGCACTATTATATATCCTATTATATTCCCCTCACTCAAGGAAAACTGAGACTTCTTGGGATTCAAAGATAGCCCATACCTCTTGCATTTCTCAAACGTGAGCTTCAAGTGGAGGAGGTGTTCTTCATTGGTCTTAGAGAAGACTATGATATCGTCCAAATATACCACTACAAACTTGTCTTTCTCCCCTACAAAATCTATATCCATATCCCTTTGAAACATGATCCCTACATTAATAATATTGAAAGGCATGCGAGCATACATGAAAGTTCCCTAAGGGGTGTGAAAGAAGTATTCTTCTCATCATCGGGGTGGACTACCACTTGGTTGTAATCAGAGAACCCATCCATCATGGACATTCTAACTGATCCAACCACCTTCTCTAATATGTAATCCATCTTAGGCCGTGGTTAGTTTTGTTTCAACAATGCCCTGTTAAGGTTGTAGAAATATACACATAACCTTATTTCTCCATTCTTTTTTCAGACTGGGACTAACCCACTCTGAGTACCTTAAAGGCACTATGATTTTTTCCTGTAGAAGTTTCCTCACTTCTTTTTCAATAGAGGGGAGTAAGAGTGGATTAATTTGCCTAAGCTTGTGCTTGCATGGTTTTATTCCACTCTTTAAAGGAATCTTATGATGTATGATGTTAGTATGAAATGATTTTAAGTCTTCATAAGACCAAGCAAAAACATCCTTATAGATTTTGAAGAAATTTAAATACCTGTGTTTATATTGTGTGGGGATTCCTTTTGATAGTCTGACTATTTGGCGTTCATCTTCTGAGCCGATATTGCGATATTCTACTTGTTCATCAATCTTTGGAGCCATTATTTTGGAGGCTACATCATTCTTGTTAAATAATATTTCCAGTGGAACTAGCCCATGAGGAATAGTATTCCCTTTGAGTTGTAGAATTTTGCGTCCAGCCACAGTGTCTTCCCATGGAGTTGATTCTTGATTTGCCTCTTCTTCCTCTTCTTGATCAATAGTTGAGCTAGCGAACCCCCCAACTACCTCTATAAATCATTTGATATCTTCATCTCCCTCGAATACCTCTTAGTGCTTGACATTATTAGGTATGCAGGGTTTGTGCCTGACTTCCACCTCATATCTGAGAAGTGGATTTTGAGGAGGTTTGAAATTTCTTGCTGCTACAGTAAGGGAATCATCCATCCTATTTCCTTCTCTGGGAAAAAATTGAATATTAAAATCCAGGAAGAAATTATCAATTAAATCCCACACTTCATTCTAGTAGGTCCTCAATCTGGGGTGTTTGGCTTGGCACTGATTTATGATCTGCCTTACAATCAGCTCGGAGTCTCCATAGATAGTTAAGCATTCAATATTCATATTCCTTGTTTTTTGTATCCCAAGGAGAAATGCTTCATACTCTACCACATTGTTGGTTGCCTCAAAATCCATGTTGAATGAGAGGGGTATCAAGCTGCCCTCAGGACTTACCAATAGTACTCCTGCTCCATTTCCCTCTTTGGAATTTGCTCCATCAAAGTATAATTTCCATACTTTGTTTTTACCTATGTGTTGGTCGTCTAACTGCATCATTAGATGTACTTGTGTTTCTTCTAATATGGTCTCATATTCTTCTAGGAATAGGTGGGAGAGGTCAATTTTTTTCCATACACTAGAGAATTTTTAGAACCTTCAGCTAGGGTCATAGTTTTTACAAATATGGACTCTTTGTACAACCTCCTTTCTTCACCTCCAAATGTGGGAATAGTAGCATAAGTTAGATCCAATTTGATAGATCCCCCCACATTGGAACCCCAAGACCTAGATAGGAGCATGTCGGATTGAGGAGGAATATCTGCCACTACTATGTCCATCACTATGCTTTTCACAGGGATCTAAGCCAGGTTTACCACCAGATCTTTTATCATTTCCAAGAATTTGACCCTCTTAGAGTCAAAGAAATATAGGTCCTTGTAGGGTCTAGTGATCTACAAGCCAAGTTGTTCCATCATGGCTAAGGGCATCAGGTTATGTGAGGCTCCAGAGTCTAACATACAGTTATGCAATAAGAGGTCATGAATCACCAGGGTCACATAGAAGGGTGCAGTGGAAGGATCAAGCTCTTCAACATGAGGCCCAAATACAACAATTGGTCTCTCTTCTTAAAGGTTTAAACAATCATGGGTTGGTACTGAGGTGGATGGGAGCATGAAATGGGAGACTTGAGCTTTATAACTAGGTTGTTTTAGTAGTTTAGTTAAGGGAACATGGATCTTTACCTTCTCGAGTTCCTTCTGAAGATTGAATGCAGGCTGGCCCTTTTCTATACCTTCCAGCTCTACCTCTCTTTCTTTATCACCGGTAGCTCTTATCAGAATGGGTGCCTTTTCTTCTGTGTGTTTCTTGGATCTACTGCATTCCTTATTTAAGGAGACGTTTACTTTGGATGAATTAGGGTTCAACTTCCCTTTCCCTTTATTTAACATTGGAGGAATATCTTGGGGAGCAATTTGTTCTTGTTTGGAGATATGAGATCATACGTTCGATGTAGCTATGCTTGCATGAAATCCACAAATTGTTTACAATAATCCCCTATGTCCTCCTCATTTACTAGGGAGCAGTTTCTTCTTTTTTGAAGATCTGAGATCATACCTTCGATGTAGCTATGCTTGCATGAAACCCGCAAATTGTTTACAATAATCCCCTATGTCCTCCTCATTTACTGTTGCTTTTCTATCATGGCACATCTCATGGTGAGCCATGTTTTCCTGTTCGTCTTGAGATAAGGAGGAATAAAATTTTCCCTGCATCTCAGGTGTATCCAGTGGTTGTTCATATAGATAATATTCTATATATAGAGGAGGAGAGATTTGATTGAGTTTATCTTTTCTTTCCCTTTGAAGTGTCTACAATGGTGACCTTCTATACTGTGGGTTATAACCTTAGTTGTTATCTTGAGCATTCTGTTTCAAGAGACTCTTTTTCTCAAGCTCAAGCTTTACCACCTTATGCGATAAACTCTGGATGAGTTTATCCATCTCTTCTCACTTCAAATCTGGTGATTCTTTAGCTTGACCAAGAGGAGGATGTTTCTTATTTCCCCCTTTTCTTCTCAGTAGGTTCATTCTTTCCTCTTGACTTCCTTTCCAGGGTAAAATTTGCTTCTGCCTCAAGAGCATCAACTTGGAGTTGATCCAAAGTACGATATTTCCTCTCCCTGAGGGTAAATCCAAATTTAGACTTAAAGGCTCCCATAAATATTACACGAGCAGCAGCTTGAGGAGGCTTTATCTCAATAGGCGGGTTATTATACTGCTTATTGAACCCTTTTATGAATCCTAAAATATCTTCTTCTGGTTTCTTCTTTATAGCATTGAACTCTGTGAAGACATACTCGTGATCTCTCTTTTCACCCCAATTTTGTGTGAAAGAGTTTCCGAGTTCTTCCCAGGTGGTGATGGATGCATTAGGTATGACTTTAAACCATTTTTTGGCTTCTCCATCAAGGGATTGTACAAAGAGTCTCAGGACCAGGTCCATTTGTTCTACATTTAGATTCTCAACAAAATCACAGAAGGTTTCAATATGTCTATGTGAAGTGTTTTCATCTTCCCCATTGAACCTAGGAAAAATATTTAAGTGCCCTGGGGCATAGCACTTAGGGGTTGAGGTAAATCAAGAGGGGCATATTTATTCAGTAAGAAACTTGGAACAACCATCTGGGTTAAAGGAGGAGGATTAATATTTACAGGAGGAACTTGGGCCAAAACCACTGTGGTTGGAGTAGTTAGACTAAGAGTAGTGTGACTGAGTGTATAGTGAATATTGTTGTTATTGAGGATAGCTTTACCTTTTCCAGTCTCAGGAGGAGGATGAAATGAAAAAAAAGGATTTGTAACTGAAATTTCTTCCTCTTTGATCTCTGATTTGGGAGCACGATTCTCTAGATCATCTTCTACAAGGTATGTAAGGACCTTAGGATTAAAATATGAGTAGTGGATGATAGTGTGTTGGGAGATGGAAGAGGAGGCTTCAAAGAATGATGAAACAATAGCATAGGTAGTAGGAGTTTTCTCCTTCCATACTCTCTTGAAAATTAATTTCTCTGGGTCAAATACAAAAGGGGTTTTCTGCTGAGAGGTATCTGAGTGTGTGAGGCTTTCTAAAAACTAGGATGATAAATGATAATGAGATTTGTGTAGTCTCCAAGGTGATGAGGATGCAATCAGAACTTATTTTCTCACCTACACAAAGAGTGCTTAACTTGTCATATCCAAGGGGAAAAATCATTCAATACATTCCCCAGCACCAACGCCAAAATATGTTGTCACTTCCAGAGACAACATCAGATTACTTACAAGAGCAGTGCCTCGAAACATCTAGTTTTTATATCTCTTATATGATCTTCAAGAAATTGGAGACATCATATACATTTTATATGCATATGTAAATACATACAATAAACAACATGGGTTGGTTCATCCATCCAAGGATATAATGCATGCATTTATGGTGCTCTTTCACATATACAACTCGCAGGAATATATGTATGAACTAGTGGAGGCCGAGTAGTTCAAGGACCTACAATTTAATCAACTTTAGAAAAGAAATGAAAGAAGGAAGTGAGATAGAATAACTCATCATATAGAGCTTGAAACCTCAATAATTCTACATTCATCACATAAGACTTGGAGTGTCAAGAGTTCTACACTTATTTGAATTATAGGTGAACATAATGGATGAAGGAGAATTGGATGCAAGGATTCATGGAGTGCAATTTAAAGATATAATCTCTAAGATACATACAGGCATGTGCATTAACCAGCCAACACAAATGAATCTGTAAGAACATATGAAACATTTTTGGCAGCTACAATTACATGAAATTAGAGAGGAAATATGAACATAATGGAATTTAACAGAGGGGTAACGTAATGTAGTACTCAAAGGTTGGAATCACCACCATTTCATTAATATTCAGAATGATGCAAATATGGAAATGATATAGACTCAGAAATAACATGTGGTTATTCTTCAGAATTCAGAACGTTTTCTAAGTGTTTCTTCTACCATTTTATAAGGAGAGGGAGAATAGTAAAATTACAAAAATATCTCAAGCTAAAGTTCCAGCTGCCTACATGACTAGATGCCTTGGTGTGCTGACTCTGTCGCCTCCAATTATTACAATATAAATATACCTTTCTTGGAAATAAAACAGCATAACAATATCAACCAACAAATCAAAATTAAACCATGAAACTGAAATGATGGTTCTAAAAATATCTCCATGCCCCTCTTCTTTGTTGGCCTCTGGTCCCGACATGTTTTTGCTAAATCTCGACTCATACTCTCTCGATTGGTTCCCTTCCTCTTTCAGTCTTAACAACTTCAATTCTTTTCTTTTAGGAAACGGGAGAAATCACCCATGATGGCCATAACAGTTTCCATACACAGCTGCCAACTCATCCGCCCTTCATCTTCCTGTATCATGCTATTAGAGCCATGATATGCCCAGTAATATTTCCTTAACATTGAATCGGGGGTTCTTGTTATTAGCCCTTTACACTTAAAGACATTATGAAATAGGTGAGTCACGGGATCTTGAGGCCCCTTAGGGTTCTGCCCCTTTCCACATTCCTTCTCATATGACCTGGTGCTTAGCCTTTCATTAGAGATTGCCAATCAGGACTTTTCTAATCCATGCCTCTGGTTGCACACTTCTTTACTATTTTGATTGTGATATGCCTAGAGTCGGGACCTCCAATCGCTGATTGCGATGTGACATCATCCATGCCAAGTGACACTTCTTGAGTGGTGACACGTGTCGCCCGAATATGCCTCCATAGGACCCTGAAAATGCTAGATCAGCATGTCACATGTCCTCCATACTTGCCACGTCATGACGATGTTAGAGCCACTGTGTCTTTATCGAATCCGATAATATTCCACCAGGTGGCCCTCTAGAGGATAGAGAAAAGGCCCACCCTTCTCTGGTTTTGCAATTGATTTCCTTTGTAAATCGCCTACGACCCTCCTCAATGTTTTAACACTATCGATGTATTCCTCCACAATTCCTTAATAGTGGTTCGTAGAAAACACCAATGGCCGATTTTTGATTTGTTGTTGTGATGATCTATTATCTCTTAACTGATGGGACCTCTGATCACCGATTGCGATTTGCGATGAGCCTTACCCTTGGTTTTTTTTCTCTTTGTTTTCTAGCTTTCAAAGGATAGCTTCAATCTGCTCTAACTTCTAATCCAAAAGTCCATTTTTGGGCTTCCATTTATCGTTGGAAATCTTATTCCAAGCATTATCTAGTGGAGAGGGTCCAATCTAGCTGTGAGATATTCTGTGACTTGGAAGATGGCTGAAAACTTATATGTTCTTTAGTCTTCTTTGTACAACTAGAACTCTATTTTCAGAAGGTGACAACAGATATAATATTTGGAAGTAATAATGATAGGTTAAGCAAATATTTTTCATTAGATATGAAAAGTGAGTTTGAGATGTCATTTCTTGGTGAGTTGACATTCTTTTTGGGACTTCAAAAATATTTTAAGGAAATGTTGAAGAGATTTCATATGGAAGATTCCAAGCCAGTTCTCACCCTGTTGACGGTGCTTGACCCGCCAACATGTCAAGGGATCTCCCTAGTAAGAAGTCCCAATTAGACCTCAAATCATTTGGTGTAGGAGTCCCAAAAGTGGGTCATATGGTATCGCCTTGACCACAGTTTCACATAGAGGAAATTAAGATGTCACAGTTGGTAGCAAGGGTGTGACCTTTGTGGCAAGTCAAGGAAGGTGCATGAATGATTCTAACACACGAAAATTGGGGTGAGTGTGCCCCTTGGAAACATGTGATAGCACGCGGCTTGGAAGGGAACACACGAGTGAAGATGCATCACAAACTAGAAATCAAGTTAGCTAATGATCCAAAGTGATGGTTAAACAAATCAGAACATTTCAGTAAGATTCATACATACTTATACAGAATAGTCCATACATGCATGCATAATAAAAAAATACATATATCATTTAGAGTAAACAAGATAGCTGGAATACAATACGACATATGCATGAAACATGTTAGCTCTGTTATATTAAGAAGTGTATGTTTGATTCATACAATACATCCATGTCCAACCACTAGTTCTGACAATGGAACGTTATAGTCACAATCGCCTGCTCCTCCAAAGAGATATACTAGCTTTGCATAATGGAGAAGCTAAGGCTCATTACAATACTATCCAAGCTCTCTCTAAGATACTCCTATTGGAAGCTTGGCTGACCAAAAGCCCTTTACAATGAGTTATGAGGGACTATTTATAGCAAAGGGTGGTGTGACCCTTGACATTTCCTTTGTGACCGTTCATCTACCCTCGTGATTCTTCAACTACTTTATGACTGTTACATTCAACTATCGACACTTGAACTTCCACTTGACAAGATAAGCTTGAGCAAGCCATGCAAGACATCACTAACACTTGGACCATTGTGGTAAGACCAACTCTTTGACATCCTTGTGATGGTCAAAGGTGTTGAGCTGATGCCAAGCTTGGTCGTCCGTGATGGTGTCTATGCGCTCAATGGTGACATCATGTTGAAACAAACTCTTTCCACTGTTGCATCCGGGTACACTGATATGGCTCCTCCATCTAACTCATTTGATAGCATGCGCATGTTCATCCTGGGTGTGACCAGACTGACAACATGTTGATGCATAGTGTCTACGTTGATCTCGAAGCATGTGTTGGTGGTCATGTGCATTAACTTGTCAAAATACATGTTCAACTCCAGTTGGAATTTCTTCTTGTCTTCACCTCAGTGAGTGTGCCAAATGGGTGGGATCGCATGCGTGCGCACAATGACATGCATGTTCTTGAATTCCCTTGCATGCAATCAATAGAATTTCTCTCCTTTTCTACTGTATGTCGACTGCTGAGATGAATATATAACTTGTACGAGTGTAGTTTCATCCATTTGTGCATGTTGCACCCCCTGCTTTACATGTTCCTGCTGCAACTCATTCTCTCGCCTGTGTAGCTCATGTTCTTCCTTGAGTTGCCACTTCAGTACATGCAAATCCTTCTCTATTTCTCTCTCTGCCTTCACATGATCATCACTTTGTCGTGCCATCACCTCATAGCCTCAATCTCCAAAGTTTCTTTCGTCATAATTGGATCTACTTTGAACTTGCATCTTCGCTTCACCTCTATGTTGTCAACAACCTTACTCTTGCACTCGCTGCATGCAAGTGTGTTTCCTTCTGCTACTCGCTATGATGCTACTGCCATCTTATCTTGATGTCCTTGTCTATGAACAACTTGATGTCTTCATCGGTAGGCAAGCTCATAGAAACTTGCTTCACTGCAACCTCGATTGTGCTCTCAATAGTGTCCTTTGACTCTACTCTCTTGAAGACCATTGTACTTGTGCTACTGAGAGATAGAAGAACACCTGTGATGCCTAGAGACATAGCAACACTCATGGCAAGCAATTTGTCAGCCAAAAACTAAAACAAACTTGAGGACTGACTTGCAATACCTATGTGATTGATTGTGCAGGTTGCGCAATTTCCGTCAGGAGGTCGGGAGACTAACTACAAAAACTACAAAAGGCATAGTGTGGGCTGTTAGGAGGTTGATTGATTGTTGGAACTGTGGAATGCACAATCTATCCTAACCTACTAAGGACTGAAACTATGCAATGCGTAGTTTCAGTCAATAATGACATGCAACTAGCAAACTACATGCGTAGTTTCTGGGACCAGTAGGACATTGCCTCCAAGAATTGTGAAATGCAAGCCTGGAGGTCATTGTTGGGCCACATTTGCATAGTTTCTGAAGGGAAGGCAGAGCTTTCACTTCCGGAAATGTGTAGTGCCAGCTAGACAAGGCAGGGTCTGGGCTAAGGTAGCCCACACCAGCCGACGGTCAACTGAAAACATGAGAAGTCTAAATGCATGATGAGATGAGTGCAAACAAGAGTGAATGATCATACATGCAAACAGAAAGTTCAGTATTCAGAAAATGGGAGAGCATGCATGTGTGTGAAGCGAGTTACCGCAACGGCAACCGTTCATGCAAAAATAGTGTCATGCATGCGACAACAGTGAGATGTGAATGAAAACTGAAACGGTGCTTCAACAAGCTAACATACATCAAAATGACAACAAGTGCTCACTGAAATCAAGCAGACAGCACTCGCATGAAGCGAAACACAAAAAGTGGCAGAAACACAACCCAAGACATGAAAAGTGGGCTTACCCCGAAATGTAATATTCCTAATTAGCCATGGCTAATTGGAATATTCGATTTTGCTTAATTTTGCCTTCTATAGTTATTTGTAAATACAAAGGTGAGGAAAAGGGGACATAACTCACTTTTAGAATAAAAGTCACTCCTAGTAGCACAACGTTGTGACTTAAAGGGGAGCCATGGGGGCCAAAGGACCACGCAAAGATGGGGCCCATGTAGACAATTGGAGGGACTGCGCAGATGGGAAAAGGAACACATGGCAAGAGGAGATTACATTGGAGGAGGTGAGCCTTGGGATTGAGAGAGGCCAATGTTATAAAGGAGAGAGGAGCCTCCTCATTTTGGCATTCGATTATGAGCATTTGAGCTAGTCACTTCGACTTGGAGCACGCTCGTTGTTTAGCCTGTCTGCAACACTATTTAGTGCACTGAGTGTCTTCATTCAGAGATCTCACCCTTAGCCCCGAGGGACTTCGAGTTCCTACTCGAGCAAGGTATTTTCAGTAGTATTTTTTTTAGTAGTTTTGATCTTTGGCATTTAGGTGGAGTTGAGCATTGGAGGACTGCACAGTCTTAAGAGAGAGGGATGCAGTTCTTCTGAGGCAGTTCTAGATTGGGGGTTTTGTGGAGGAGTTGAGCTGGGATATTGAGCAAGGGATCAATTCTTGCATATTGGAGGAGTTTGGCAAAGTTTCAGGTAGTATTTTGGAGGATTCTACTCAGTGGCATCGTAGGGCCTTAAGGGATTGTGTGATTCGCCAAGGGCCGATTTTCGAGGGTCAACCATTTCAGAAAAGCAATCTGGGTTTTTCTGGGTTTTCTGAGTAGAGGTGGATTCCAGAGTTTCAACATTTTCTGAGGAGGTGAACAACCCCAAATCCTCATTTGATTTCTAGTAGTAGTACTAGCACAATAGTTCTCCAGCAACATCCACGCAGTTCAAAGAGAGGCCATTCCTTTGCTATTCTGAGTATATTTCTTCACTTGCCTAGTGCAAGTCGAGGTGCCATCCTTCTGATCACCTCCTATACTCATTCCATTACTCAGTATAATAAAATGGCTTAGCATTTCTCTCTGCATTTCTCGAGTATCTGCTTATATCTCATGTTTACATTATTACATGTTGCACCACTGTTATTTTTATCATTTTAAGTTTCCCGGTTATTATATTATTTGTGTGTATTTGGTTGGAGTTTACTGGGGTTTTGGGGAATATATCTGAAACAAGATATTACAGTGGTATCACAGCATAGATCTGGCTCACCCTATGGAGCTAGCAATCTATGACACCAGGGGAAAAACCCTACATCTGTTACAGAGGTAGGAGATACAGAGACACTGGGCATAGGTTGGATAATACCTACGGAGAGGGAGACTGTGTTCCGGTGGTGGATGCAAAGTAGGAGGAGCCTATGGTGGACGCCAAACAGAAGAAGCCTAGGGTGGACGCAGAGTAGGAGGATCTGATGGCAGATAAGGACGGGAAGAGATTTGCGAACATGATCCTCAAATCAATGTAGGATCTGTCGAGGCAGATTGAGGTGATGGGGCAAAGATTCATAACAATGGAGGCTAGACAGCATGAGAACCCACAAGTTTTTCACATTGGTGAGAGATCAGGTACATCTCACCATTTTCCAAAGCAGGGTGCCACTTAGCATGATATTACTCCGTAGATGGCCTCACATGCCCCTACACACTCTACCATGCCCACTTTCCTAGGAGCGGACACAGGGGCCGGATCCCAACAAGAGGCAGAGGCCGTTCATATGGGTGGTTATTTTGTAGAGTACCAGGCCTATGGGTAGGAGTTCAAGGATGCTCTTTCATTAAGAGATTTTGTTAAGCTCCAGTGGGATAGTAGACCACGCGACCATCACAGAGGACACCGACATTATCACGATGGAGACACCCACCACACAGCTAGTAGATTCCACTTGCCTATGTTTGATGGTTCATCAAACAGTTCGGCAAGGTCTTGGGTGGAGAAGTTGGACATCTATTTCTAGCTTAACCAGATGTCGGAGGAAGAGGCCATCAAGGTGGCGACATTACATTTGGATGGTGAGGCCCAGGATTGGTGGTTCCATGGGATGGTTACACTTGTGCATTCCACAGTGATGACATATGTTGAGTTCACCAGGAGATTGATGGAGAGGTTTGACCGAAGGGATCTGGAACAACACTTCGTTGAGCTGACGAGGCTCAAACACACAGGGAACCCAGAAACCTACCTTCCAGAATTTTTGAGGGTTTCAGTGATGGTGCCAGATCTATCCATGGCACGGAGGATCTACATGTATGTTGAGGGGTTAGCAGAACCACTTCGGGGTCTAGTCAGATGCACTAAACCAACCACACTTCAGGATGCTATTAGCAGGACTCGAGACTTACAGAATGTCTTACCCAGGACCTAGACACCTTACCCCCAGCAACAAGCTTTTCAGCCTAAGGGAAAGGATGTGAGGATTCCGCCTCCGAAGGGGAATCCAGGACAAGTACAGATTGCCGATGATGGCAGGAGGGAGTTAAAGAAGAAGTGGTTGTGCTTCACCTGTCAGGAGCCATGGGCATCAGGACATAGATGTGTTGCTGGCAAAGCACATTTTATTGAGGTCGTCTCTGAGAGAAGCAGGGAAGAGGATGACGAGGATGATGTGGAGGCAGGAGATGGTCATGCCGTGCAGGGTCCCTTTCTGCCTCCACCAACAGTGGTAGGTAGTGCAGCTTTTGCACCTACCAAAGGAGCCCTTGCAACATTGCGAGGAGTTCCCAAGTATTTGACATTGCACATATGGGGGACAGTACGTGGCCAGCGAGTATCAATTTTGGTTAACAGTGGAGCCACCCATAACTTCATCGATGCACAGATGGTTGAGCGGAGAGGTATACCGACGGAGAGCTTCGATGGATTTTCAGTTTTGGTCCCAGGAGATCAGACCATGGTGTGTGCTTGTTATGTTCCAGAGCTATCAGTGACGATGGGCACCTACACATTGACTGACCACTTCTTCGTGGTCAATATTCTAGACACCAACATAGTACTAGGTGTTTAGTGGCTCGTCACTCTAGGGAAGGTCACTGTAGATTGGAAGGCCCTAGAGATGGAGTGGGATGATGAGAAGATAGGGAGGCATGAGAAGATACGAGGATAGCACACATACCTGCCTTAGACTGTTTCAGCTCATCGGATGGAGGCAGTCTTTCGGAAGGGGGACGTAGAGTGGGCAGTGGAGCTACATGCATCAGAGACAGGGACTACAGGGAAAGCAGTGCACCCAGAGATACAGTCCATCCTTGACTGGTATGCCACAGTATTTGGGGAGGTTCCACCGAGACAACGACTAGACCGGGGGTTTGAGCACACCATCGAGTTGAGCAGGGCGTAAAGGAAGTGATTACTACCCCTTTATAGGAATCCCAAGGCCTATCGAGATGAGATTGAGCGGGCCATTCAGGATTTGCTAGCTCTTGGGCATATTCGGCCGAGCACGAGTCCTTTTGCTTCTTTCATGGTGTTGGTGAAGAAGAAGGACAACACATTGAGGATGTGCATTGACTACAGGGCCCTGAACAAGAAGAAATTGAAGAACAGGTACCCCATACCCAGGATCGATGAGTTGATGGATGAGTTGAGAGGAGTATGGTTCTTCTTGAAGATTGATTTGAGATTTGGGGACCATCAGATTCGCGTGAGGGAATAGGACATTCCCAAGACCGCCTTCAGGTGTCACTATGGGCACTTTGAGTTTTTGGCGATGCCCTTCGGGCTAACCAATGCCCCAGCTACATTCCAATCTTGCATGAATCACATCTTCCACAGTTACTTTTGGAAGTTTGTGTTGGTGTTCTTTGATGATATCCTCATTTATAGCAAGACTTGGGAGGAGCATCTCCAACACATTGAGACAGTATTGCGCATCTTGGAGGAGCAGCAGTTCTATGCCAAGCTCTCCAAGTGTGAGTTTGGTTTGACATAGATGTTATACTTGGGACACATCATAGGGGTGGACGGAGTGAGGGTCCACGAGGAGAATATCAGGGCCATCAGAGATTAGCTGGAGCTGAGAAACGTGACAGAACTTCGAGGGTTCATTGGAATTTGCACTTACTACCAGAAGTTCGTCAAGTGTTTCTCACAACTTGTTGCACCCCTGACAGATTTGACGAGGAAGGGGGCATTTAGTTGGTCGGATACAACGCAGCGAGCCTTTGACAGGCTCAAGGAGGTTATGAGCAGCTGCCCAGTGCTTGCATTGGCAGATTTTACGAAGCCATTTTTTTTGGACTGTGATGCATCAAGAGAGCAGATCAACGCAGTATTGATGCAAGGAGGTCACCCTATAGACTTTGAGAGCCGGAAGCTCCTTCCGCACGAGAGGTTGTATTCTATATACGACAAGGAGATGATGGCCATCATGCATGCATTGGCCAATTACCGGCAGTATTTGGTGGGTAACAGGTTCAGGGTGAGGACTGATCACAACAGCCTCAAGTTCTTTTTGGAGCAGAAGCAGCTACAGGAGAGGCAACAAAAGTGGATCAGTAAGATCCAAGCGTATGACTTTGACATTGAGTATGTCAAGGGTAAGAACAACATGGTAGCAGATGCCCTTTCATGTAGACCAGCCACGTTGTCTCTTATGAGCTTGAACGTAGACTGGAGGGTTCGACTCCTAGTAGAGTACTCCAAGGATAGATTTTCATGTGAGGTTCTGGGTGGGCAGGTGGCAGATGACAGGTACAGGGTGGTTGATGAGATCATCTACTACAGGGACCGAATCTTCTTGATTGAGGGATCTTAGCTCAAGAAGAAGATACTTTAGGCGTCACATGATTCACCATTGGCAGGTCATCAGGGGTTTACCAAAACCTACAGGGCCATTAGAGAGAGGTTCTCATGGAAGGACCTCAAGGAGGACGTACTCTAGCATGTTCGGGAGTGTGATGTTTGCCAGAGGAACAAGGGGGAGATGAACCATCCAGCAGGACTATTGTAGCCTCTTCCCATTCCAGAGGGGAAATGGGAGTGTATTTCGATGGAATTCATCACAAGGTTGCCCATGGTACAAGGCAAGGACTGCATATTTGTCGTCGTTGATCGGCTGACAAAGTACTCACATTTGTTCGCCATATCCGCACACTACACAGTAGCGTAGGTGGCTGAGATATTCTTCAGAGAGATTTTCAGGTTACATGGTCTTCCCAAGACCATCACCAGTGATAGGGACAGTCGTTTCATGGGCGGATTTTGGCAGGAGCTTTTCCGGTTGGTGGGGACAGAGTTGACACTAAGTACCAGTTATCACCCACAAATGGACGGGCAGATAGAGATAGTTAACAAGTGGTTGGAGGGATACTTGCATAACTATGTCAGTGGGCAGCAACAAGCATGGCTGAAGTGGCTGCATTTGGGGGAGTATTGCTACAACACTACACATCACATGTCCATTGGTATGTCACCATTCTATGCTTTGTATAGATATCATCCTTTATCTTTTGCTAACGTGATGTTTGGTGCTAGCAAGGCTTCGAGAGCCAAGATTTGGATCCAAGAGAGTCAGGATATTCTCCGAGCTCTCAAGGATAATATGGCTACAACGCAGAACCAACAAAAGTTGTATGCTGACAGAGATCGGGTAGAGAGACAGTTTGAGGTAGGGGACTTGGTCTACCTATGATTACAGCCATACCGACAGTCATCACTGAAGTAGAAGGGAGCTGAGAAGCTCAAGCCTCGCTTTTATGGGCCATACAAGGTAGTATGCAGGATTGGACAGGTTGCATATGAGTTGGAGTTGCCCCAAGGCAGCAAGATTCATAACGTCTTTCATGTATCATGCCTGAAGAAGGCATTAGGGCAGCATGTGACAGTGACAGATGAGCTACCACCCACGGATGATGAGGGGCATTTGGTGTTGCAGCCAGAGGCTATTATTGATACCAGGGAGAGGCAGTTATGGAATAAGACAATCTGGGAATTCTTAGTGAGGTGGAAGAATTTGCCAGATGAGGATGCCACTTGGGAGAGTGAGAAAATTTTGTAGCATCCATCACTTCAGTTGCTTGAGGACAAGCAACATTTTGCTGGGGGAGACTGTAATATTTCCAATTAGCCATGGCTAATTGGAATATTTGATTTTGTTCAATTTTTCCTTCTATAGTTATTTGTAAATAAGAAGGTGAGGAAAAGGGGACATAACTCACTTTTAGAATAAAAGTCACTCCTAGTAGCACAACGTTGTGACTTAAAGGGGAGCCAAGGGGACCAAAGGACCATGCAGAGATGGGACCCACACAGACACTTGAAGGGACTGCGTAGATGGGAAAAGGAACACGTGGCAAGAGGAGATTACGTTGGAGGAGGTGATCCTTTGGATTGAGAGAGGCCAATGTAATAAAGGAGAGAGGAGCCTCCTCATTTTGGTGTTCGATTATGAAAATTTGAGCTAGTCACTTCGACTTGTAGCACGCTGACTGTTTAGCCTATCTGTAGCACTGTTTAATGCACTGAGTGTCTCCGTTTGGAGATCTCACCCTTAGCCCTGGGGGACTTCGATTGCCTACTTGGGCAAGGTATTTTCAACAGTATTTTTGCAGTAGTTTCAATCTTTGGCATTTATGTGGAGATGAGCATGGGAGGACTGTGCAGGCTTGAGAGAGAGGGACGCAGTTCTTCTGGAAGCAGTTCCGAATTGGGGGGTTTATGGAGGAGTTGAGCAGGGATATTGAGCAAGGGATCAACTCTTGCATATTGGAGGAGTTTGGCAGAGTTTCAGGTAATATTTTGGAGGATTCTACTCAGTGGCAGCGTAGGGCCTTGAGGGGTTGCATGATTCCCCAAGGGGTGATTTTCGAGGGTCAGCCATTTCAGAAAAGCTTTCTATGTTTTTCTAGGTTTTTTGAGTAGAGGTGGATTCCAGATTTTCAACATTTTCTGAGGGGAACAACCCAAATCCTCATTTGATTTCTAGTAGTAGCAGCAGCATGGCAGTTCTCCAGCAGCATCCACACAGTTCAGAGAGAGGCCATTCCTTTGCTACTCTGAGTATATTTCTTCACTTGCCTGGTGCAAGTCAAGGTGCCATCCTTCTGATCACCTCTTGTACTCATTCCATTACTCAATATAATAAAATGGATTAGCATTTCTCTCTACATTTCTCGAGTATTTGCTTATATCTCATGTTTACATTATTACATGTTGCACCACTGTTATTTTTATCATTTTGAGTTTCTCAGTTATTATATTATTTGTGTGTATTTGGTTGGGGTCTACTGGGGTTTTGGGTAATATCTCTAAAATAGGATATTACACGAAACAACTGAGATGAATGTGTCGATGACTCCTAGTTGCAATGTGGGATGTCAGAGTTGTAAGGTCAATGTGAGGAATGAGCTTTGCAACATTTGGTTGATGATTTTTGATAAAATCGAGGTTGTGACATGCATGCCACAAATCTAGGAAAAACGACACTTGGCGGGAGGTTTCTGACATGATCCTTGCATGTAACCTCTAGCTACTAAAAATAGATCCTGAATCAAGGGATGCCTTTGCATGTTGCCTTGGGAGAAGTAGTCCATGCATGCAAATCATTTTTTTTCAGTCACAGAGGGAATCGATCAACCTGAAGGCACATGCATCGGTTTGCGAGCCTAGGATGAAAATCTGCGTAGTTTTTACATTGAGCAAAGATGGTTGTCCAAGAGGGAATGCACAATTTTTGAGAGGAACATGTGATTGTCTCCCAGGATTGCACAGTTTCTGGGCTGAGCAGCTGTGCTGGGTAAGACTACGTAATTTTCTCAAGGAAGCATGTCTGAAAGTATTGCACCATTTTTGAGCCCAGCAGGCTGCCTGACTAGATTTGCGCAATTTCTGCCAGCTATTGGGTTGGTTGTCCCAGAGGGATCATGCAATTTCTAGGATCATGAGGTGACTGCTACCTAGAATTGTGTAATTTTTGGGTTGAGCAGCTGTCTTGGGATGAATTGCACAATTTCTGGGAGGAAGGCTGTCAGGAAGAATTGTGCAATTCTGGAGCCCAACTAGGTGTCCAGCTAGGTTTATGTAATTTCTGGAGGGAAGGCTGGTTCACCTCCAGAATCGTGCAATTCCTAGACGGAGCTGCTCAACCAGCAACTGACACTAATTCTAGAAAGCGGTCTATGAAGGGGGTGGAACAAGCTTGCATGCACAGGATGACAAGACTCTATGAAACAGCTGAAGTTGATGTGCTTGACAGTGCAAGGCATGTTGCTAAAGATGGTCAGTAGGAAGGCTCCAAAACAAAGCTAAGGAAAACTTTTGGAGGGTGGTTGTAGCCGCTACAACACACCCCAATGGTGACAGGTTGCAAGTTAAGCATTGATTACACTTCCAAAGATGCAGATCAAAGGATGTGTAGATCTATGATTGCATTATTCTGTATGTAACAACTTCCAGGCCATATGTGATGCAGGAAGTCAGACAAGTACTTGAATTCCAAGCAACACCAAAATAATCTCATGTCATTGCAGTAAAATTAATCTTTCAATATCGCAAGGGAACAACAAAATATGGACTATGGTATCTTAAAGGAAATGATTAACTATTGCAACTTATACAAATGTAGATTGGGAAGGAAGTGTTGATGATCATAAAAGAACTAGTCGAGATGATTTCTATCTAGGTGTTTATCGTGTTTCCTGGTTTAGTAAGAATAAATCCTCAATCTCTTTATCCACAGCGAAAGCAGAATACATAGTAGAAACAACTTGTGGTGTCCTCTAAATGAAACAAACCTTGCAAGATCTTCAAGTGAAGTTTGATGAGCCCATTCCAATCTTTTAGAATAACACCAGCACCATCAATATCTCTAAGAATCTTGTGATGCATTAAAAAATTAAAAACATTCTGATCAAGTATCATTTTGTTAGAGAACAAGTTACAGAGAAGAATATCAAAGTTGAGTATATTGGAACAAGAGAACAAATTGTTGACATCTTTACTAAACCTCTACCATGTGAGAAATTTGAGTATCTTCACTAAAAAATTTGGATTCTCCCAAGTTCCCATTAGATTGTTCTTTTATCTCGTCAAGTAGATAGAGGGAGTTGAGGCAAGTTTAGGCCTGCAGGAAGGGCAAATTGTTGGGGGGGTTACCCTTTTCCATTGATGACAAAGGGAGAGAAAAATGTGCTAGGAAGGTTAGATTCATGATGTTAAGGGGAGTTATGATCATAGGGGGAGCACTTGTGTTGCCATCAATGCCAAAGGGGTAGATTTTTGATAGGTGGTTGTCATTGATGTCAACCCAAGCAGCACCAGGAGATACCCTGATCTTCATCAGAAAATTTTCAATGTAAATTCATGGTTTCTTGTCTCCTAATCACTCTAGTTAGATTATCCTCGAAAAACTCCTTCTGGTAGTATGTGGCATGCCACGTAGTTTCTTACAGTTAGAGAAAAAATTATGTTTTAGTTTGGCAAACCCCATCAGTGGGCTAAAACCCCATGGGTGGTGTCATTAATATTTTTGTTAAGGATTATTTATAGATTATTTATTACATTGAAGTGTTATTAAGATTTTTATTAAGGTAATTTATTACACTAAAATTATTAAAGTATTTATTGAGAGGCGTTAAAGTTATTAAGGTTATTTATTATTATGGGATTAAAATTTTTAAATAATTCTTCATTATTATTTAATAAGGGTTATTTATTATTGGATGAGACCTTTGACTAAAAGGAACATATGAAATAAAGTTTTTAACTCGTAAATTCCTAATGATGCCTCCCTAACATATACCTCATAAATCCCTCCCAATATTCATTCATTTGACTGTAAAAATAGGCATATGCCTCTTCTCATTAGTATGCACCTGAATGAAATTTTTAAATAGGTTAGTTATGAAATATTTTTACCTACCCTTGGGCTACAAATGCAAAAAATCTTTAGGTATAGGGTTTGATATTCTAAGAATTTAAAAGGTTCGATCTATTGCAAGTCTCTAAGTGAAGGAACCAAGTTTAATAAAAAGCAAGTTATAGGGCATATTTTGATCAAATTTTGTTTAGGTTTGGAGATGCGTTGAATTATTTCTATTTTAGGACCGTACTTGAGGAAGAGTGAGTTCATTTCTGAAGAAACCTTTGAAATATTACTCCCTTCCAAGAGCTACGAGGTGATAAAATTCAGAACAATGTTTTGAGAATTAAGTTACAAACTTATAACTCGGCATGGATCTATGGAGGATTATGAAATATTGACAAAATTTTTTTGGATCAGTGGTAGAAGACTATACCTCGGGGAAACTTCATTACAGGTGTATCTTTCTAGTTTCATTACAATGAAGCAAATTCTTGATAGAAAAGTCTTAACGCAATTAAAAGTCTTAGTCCAGTATGAGAATAACACTTTATATCTATGGTTAACCTACTTGACTCTCCTATAGGAATAAATCATTCATAAGCAGTCTTAATTAGCATCTCCTTTTTGTAGAGAACACTTGACCTATATATACATCTGTCCAGATAGTGAAGTCAACCTCATTTGAAAGACCTACCTTGCAATTACAATAGTGGTTATAATATGATCTTTAGAAGAATATTAGCATCTTGTTTAGTAAATTGGACAAAGCATCAAGTATTAACATTGTTATACCAGTGGCATAAAACAAGGTCCAAGTAAGTTTTAGAAATTGTTTACTTAATTTAGCTTGTGCTAATATTTTGCAAGTAGAAGATCAACATCAACACATCAGTTATGCCCAGGCAAGTCTTTTGCTTTTAATACCTTACATCATTGTTAGGTTTACTTCTCTTGATAATCATGAGATACATACAATTTACAATTTGCAGTTACATATAGTTCAAATTTTGTAATTATAAGTTTATTTTCTAGATTTAATTGGTACTAGGTTATTCCTCATTTTGTTTTGGAAGATGAGAGATTCATTTGGACATTTTCTTTTGAAGGTATAAGACAGATACAACATATGTTGGCTAATTGAAGTCTCTTCACAGAGTGAATCCTACAACATTTAACATCAAGACAAATAAATAAACAATTATTTCATAGAAGGCAAGGGTATCTATCACAAGCAGTGAAGGAAGTGAAGTGGATTAATAAGATCCAGCATCACTTGTTGTAACATCAACATCAGACAAGCAAAGTAGATCCTATAATAGGATTCATCATCATCATCAAGGATATGTTATTGTGTTGGATACCACCAACATTGTAAGGGGATCTCCCCAAAGTGAAGTATCAATTAGACCTCACACCATTTGGTGTAGGAGTCCCATCCGATCATAAAGTTTGACCACCGTTGGAAAGGTTTCAAAGTTATGCCTTGGTTATGAATGCAAACGAGAGAATGTAACACCTATTTGGGGCAGCAAGTATGTGAGCTTTGTGAGACACTCAATGTAAGGTGCACGAGGGAAAATTCACGACTGGTAAAGGGAAAATGAGCCTCCAGTTAGAAAATAATAGTACTTTCCTAAAGTGGGACCTGAGAAGGAAGAGAAAGACTTGTTGAATACTTGCGGATTAGACCACATAATAAACAACAGCCATTAAAACATAACAACACTCATTCAATAACCATCATATCTAAGCAACAAATTAGTTCATTCACTTGGTATGTAATTAAAGCGACATATATCATAAACATAACAAAAATAGTCCTACTATATCTATGATACATGTATGAAGAAGTGTTGACTCATAGACCTTTTGATTAAGAGTGAAAGATCCAAAGTACAATGTTACATGACTGAAGCACTATTTCCAGTAGTGGAACATGAATACACAACTTGCTTCTCCAAATAATGATTTGTATCCTATGCACTGCAAGAGAATCCAAAGCAGGAATACAAGAATCCAAGCCCTTAGCGTGAGTTATGAGGAGTTATTTAAAACTAATAATAATGAACTTTGAGCTTCCTCATGAATGTTTGACTTATATGAATTTTCATATTCTATTCATGACTTATTACCTTTTGTATGTGGCTATTCACATTCCACATGTGTCCCTTGGAGTTCATTACATATCATTTATTACATAAGACAAATTACATATGAGGCAGTGGCCTAATAAGACAAAACTGGTAATGGGACAAATGCTCATCAAATTGATAAATCATTAGCTTCCTCAAGGAGCTCATTTGTAATATATGTGTGCCATCGTCTGAAATTTGTTGAAATAGATTTGACCCGAACTGGAAAGTTCCCTATATACTACATCTTCACCTCCAGTTCCTCCATCAGTATGGTCTTAGAGCTTGATCGTAAATTATTCCATAGCCATGAAAGTTTCATATGAGATTTCACTGGTTGTGATGGCGTATTGTAGAATATTGTCTTTGGTAACCTCTAGGCCTTCTTGTTTTGTGGATTTATTGATATGTTTAATGTATTGCCTGATCTCCTGGAAGATGATCTCTCTGCCTCTAATTTGCTCAAGTGATCCAATTGCAGGCATCCCATGTTTTTGCATTAGAGACTCGAAACCATTATGCAGTCGATTATAGGAGGCAATAGTACTAATCAATTGTTCTCCTAAACACATGTAGTTTTGATGGTGGAGTCTTAGCTGAACTTTGTCTATCTCAACAACAATTCTATATTTATTTTCCAAATGTTGTGAAGAATCCAGATATTGGGCAATCCACTCCTGAATTTTGTCAACTGCTTTGTTTGCCACTTTCAGGAGTTTTACCACTTCTTGTGCTTTCTTATAAATGCCAATGAGAGGATCCACCACCTATTTTAGAAATATCACCATATATTCGTGTCATGGTGTCCTCCATTGGACCTAGTTCTTCATGCATGGATGACTGCCATTTTTCAGTGTTGAAACTTTATGATGATAATCATTGATTCTTTGTCGTAAGATGTTCCTCATGTTGTTTCACTGTAGCAAGTTATTTCCTCAATCTAGCATTCTCACTCAAAAGATATTCAGAGTTACCCTATGTTGTTGTGGAAAAAGAAACATTTTCCGTCATGACTACCCTAAGATTCCTTTTGGTGTTGGAAGTTATCACCTTCTTTGTAGCAATTGAGGTTGGATTCTGAGGATCCTTCAGAAATTATATATTCCTTTGTTGCACAATCCTCTTCTAAAGATGACCAAATGTTACACTACATACATCCATGACTTTTTCTATCGGTGGAGGTGTGATCCCTATCTCCCTAAATGGAAGATGACCACTTGTGAGAGGAGGTTCCTCTGTCGAACTTGGTTCATCATCCATAGGCTGGATAGTATCTTATTCATCCAACTCTTCTTCTTCCATCTCTTAAGTCAGCTTTTCTTCTTCCAGTCTTTGTGTTGTTTCTTCCTCCTATGATTGCCTTTGTTGTTCCTCTTCTATCCTTCTCCTATCCTCTTATTATGCTTGTTACTTCTCTTGCGACTCATCTTGCTTCCTCTTCTCCTCTTATTATTTTTCTTCTCCCCTCTCTTGTTCTGCTTAAATGGCTCCTTTTCTCAAAGGATCAGCTTCCCATTTCTTGCTGCTCTCGCCTGTCGAATCATATCTGGGAATTTTCTTAGGAGATACTTTCCTTTCCTGAGGGGTTGTTTGTTCTTCCTCCTAGAATTTCATATCTTGAGCTAGTGGATCTTGGGGTGAACTGGTGTCTGTTACTAGATGTGTATTTCTAACTGCATTTTACAAGTTCTTTACTTTTTCATATTTTTTGTGGGCATCGATGAATACCCCGTATTATAACTGATCCTTTCACAATGTTTCTTGCACACTCTCCTAGGGTCATATCCAAGAATGTCTTTAGTGGCAAAGTGCAAGCAATCCAACTCTTGTATTTCTGCTATTGTTTCCTTGTGTCTCTTTAACTCATATAATTTTATCCTCAATGGGAAGGTGGGCCAAGGAGCTTTCTTCCTCCTACGAAGAACTCCTAATATTCCCTTTTCCAATTGATTTGCTACTTCTTGCATGACCACCTTATTGGTCACATATCGCGACATGAGATGAGAGGATATATGACAATCAAAAAATCTTATGTATGTACCCTCGGGAGTTGCAAACGAATCCGCGATATCTCAGAGTGAATCCTTCACCTTATCAGTTATGCAAGGAGGATCAATCTTGAATATCATATGGAAGATAACTACAAAGAAGTGCTCAACCAATCTATCATACATGCCTATGATGCTTGATTTTGATAACACTCTGCAGTTGAATTAAACTGGGAACTTGTCTTGAGGGGTCCAATTCTAGTACATTCCTAGGAACACATATTGTGCACAGATTCCATGCAAAATAAATGTAGACATATAGAATTTTGGGGCTTGATTTTCCCTCAAAGATGCTTTTTCCCACCCCACATGATATTGCAACTCAAATGACAATATATATGCCCAATTGAAGACTCTTCAATGGTCTACCACCATATATATCTACTTCTCCTTAAAAACCTCAGCATTATTGTGCCCATGTAACCGACAAAACATCGTTATCAGATACTCATATACATCTTTGATGATATTAGTCTGATAGATTGCGGATGGACAATGGAGAAACTTAGCAGGCTCTTAACACCATGATTTAATAATGTCACTTGTGTTGAGGTTGGCCCAACTAATGTAGAAATCATCATTTTCATATTTTTTGGCCCTAATTGATCTGATTAGGAATATTAGTTTTGTTGTGCTAAGATCCTCCTCAAATTCTAAACAAAATTTTATTCATGTGCTTAAGGATTCATGAGTTTATTGCAAGTGAAAATGAGATTTTATGTTAATTTTATGAACAATCTAGGATAAAATAGAAACTAAACAATAGCATATAAATGTACAGAACATCACCAAAAACACATCACAACAGGAACATGATGAAGGAGTTCACCCCTCCTCGGCTACATCTCCTTGGTCCAGCTTCCAATGGCTTGGGCCTCTCTATTATGCTCAAATGTGTAAAAATATGTGTTTACAATGCTCAAATGCTTCTGTAACCTGCTCCAATGAATCCATAATGTTGAAAAATTGGCTACCTAGCCTCTTTCTGCACCCAATTTGGTCAAAAAATGGAGAAGTTATGACCTCTCCTAGTTTCTCCACTATTCTCTCTACAATTTGCCCAAAATCCAGCACTAAACCCCCATTTTCACCCTATTTTCTGCTAACAGGCCACCAAATCCACCGAAATCTGGGTGGATTTTTCGGACAGTTAATTTAGCCATTGAGGCCTAAAAACACGAAAATTAGGGTCATATGGGGGGGAGGGGGGGGCATGCACTCAGGGGATAGCCCCCGATGCTTGCCCCTTTCCTCCAACGGTCACGTAAATGCTTACGGTTAGAGGGAAGGTGTCACATGGGGAGGTTACCCTGGCAATCAAGCAATGGTAGTCATCTTAGCGGTCACATAATATTCTAGTGGGTAAATGGTGGGAGTGTTCATAAGGGGTGGTTAAGTTTGCACCCAACCTCCAAACATGATAGCGCTCTCATTTAAATAAAATGCGCCATCTTATATGGTTAAGACCCATGCGCATGGTATGTTGGTAAATCCATTGTGTGAAGTGTTGGGAGGTCATGGGTTCGACCCCCTCTTCCTTTTCCCAGACTCTGCAACAATTTTGATGGCCTCTTGGCTACCACGTGGCAGCCTCTAGCTGGGCCACGTGTTAGCTTGTGATTGGCCATCATTCAAACCACTGAAAAAACACAAAATTTTGACCAGTACAAAAATGCCACTTTACACAATATAATTCTCTGAGAAATGCTTTGACAAATTCAACATCCAAATTAGTTGCCCAATCAGTGCCACTTCAACAGTATGGACTACTGACTGAGCTGTCCCTTTTTTTTTAAATTTGCATGTTTCAAAAAGTGGACAGAACTCGTTTCTGGAGTCATACGGAGTTGGTTTCTTGTGAAACAAGTTGCACCAAATTCAAGATGATGAGTACTACGTAGTCATCTAGGTTCCACACCAATCTGTCAACTTTGAAATTTGTGCTATTTTTTTGTGCACTTGATCATTCCTCCCCACTGGAAGCCTTTTGGACCCCAATGGATCACTTTCATAGGTGAGGGTACAGTTCCCTCACCTTTCCAATCTCTATCAATTTGGCCTTTGAAGGATTTGTTCCTTTGAGCCCCACTCGAAGGTAATCCAGATTCCCTCATTTTGAAGACCTTGTTCTTCTATCAAGAATGGTGTCTTGTTGTAGTTCATCAAGGTATTCAAGAGAAAAATGCTCTATGGAAGGAATTTGAACATTCTCTCCTTGATCTTCAATCAAAGGAGGCTCATACAACCCTAATTTCTCAACATTAACAACAACATAAATTTGCATATATGAAGGCAAATCCAACCTGAAGGCATTGTTACCAATCTTTTCCAAAATTCTGAATGGACCATATCTAATTGGTTTTAGTTTTTTACCTTCTCCTTGGAGCCTCTCTTTGCTAATGTGAAGCCAAACTTCATCACCAACTTGGAACTTGTGATCTACACGATGCTTGTCATGCCTTGCTTTGCACTTTCCTTTGTTCTTTTCAAGTTGTTATTGAACTCTTTGGTGTACCAATTGGATTTGTTCAATGAACCTTTTTGCTTTGTCTATGTCACTATGACCATCAATAGAAACGTCTTTGCCAAAAATTAAATCCAAAGGAGATTTAGGAAAGTATCCCAAACATGCCTCAAATGGCGATGTTTGAGTTGAAGAGTGCTTGGCTCGGTTGTAAGCATGTTGAATATAGTGAAAGTGGTCATCCCAGAACTTAGGATGCTTGCTGGAATACCCACGAAGAAGATGTATCATTGTCCTGTTCACCACCTCTGTTTGACCATTTGTTTGCAGATGAAAAGTTGTACTCTTTTTCAATCTGGCATCCATGAATCCCCACAAGCTTGACCAAAAATTCCCAACAAAGCGAGAATCTCAATATTTAACAATGGATTTGGGCCATCCAAAATGCACCCAAACATTCTGAAAGAATAAGTGAGCAATTTGTTTATTTGTAACTTTCTTTTTACATGGCATCAAAATACACATTTTTCTGAACCTATCCACAACTACATAAAAATAATCATGACCTCATTTTTACAATGGAAGACCTCCTACAAAATCCATAGAAACACTCTCCCACAATCGTGAAGGAAGCGGAAGTGGTGTGTACAATCCTAACTTCCTATTGCTAGTCTTACTAACTGCACATAATGAACATCCTTTAATAAAATGTGACACACTTTCAAGCATAAAAGGCCAATAACAATAGCTCTATAGATGTGCCACCATCTTACTTACACCGAAATGGCCAACAATAAGAGAAGTATGTTCCTCTCTTATGATGTTAACTCTTTCTCCCTATGGAATACAAAGCTTTCCAAGATGGTATAACAAATTATCATGCAAATGATAATCCAATTCCTTTACTTGGTTACCTTGACTCAAGTTTGCATAAACATCTTGAAAGTCATTGTCTAATGCATATTGATCAATATAACTTTCATGCAAAACATAATTATGCTTGAGTAAAGTAGTTGAGCTAACAATAGGCCTAGAAAGCATATCAACAACTTCATTGTAGATACCTTTCTTATACATGATTACCAAGTGGAATTGTTGAAGAAAACCCATCCACAAAAAGTGCCTTGATTGCTGCAACTTTGATTGAGATTTCAAGTATTGCAATGTTTGATGATTAGTGTGAATGATTTTTTCCTTACCCATCAAGTAGTGTTTCCACTTTTTCACACTTTGCACCAATGCATACAATTCCTTATCATATGTAGGATAGTTAATCATTGCATCATTGAAAGTTTTCGAATGAAAACAGATAGGCTTACCATGTTGCATGAGGACTGCACCCATGGCGTAGTCACTAGCATCAGTCTAAATCTCAAATGACTATTTCAAGTCTGGAAGTGCCAGTACTAGAGGTGAACTTATATTTCCCTTCAACGCATCAAATGCCTTTTTATGTTTTCCTCCCCACTGAAAAGCCTTTTTCACACTTGTTAATGCATGCAAAGGACCTGCTATAGGAGAAAAGTTAGCAACAAATTTCCTCCAATATTGCGCTGCTCCCAAAAAAAATCTTACCTCAGTAACTGTTTTGGGCCTTGGCCAATTCTAAATGACATCAACCTTCGAGGGATCTATTTTCAACTCACCTCCTCCAACAATATGACCCAAGTAAATTAAAGAAGTTTTTCCAAACTAACACTTTGACATCTTAAGATACATTTGTTTTTTATTTAAGACATCAAGTACTTTTCTCACATGCATGACATGTTCATCATGAGATTTACTGAAAATTAAGATGTCATCTAATTAGACTATAAAAAAATCATCAAGAAATGACCTCAACAGATCATTCATGACACGCATGAATGTAGCATGAACATTACATAAACCAAAAACCATAACTAGTTATTCAAACAAACCTTGTCTTGTTTTGAATGTTGTCTTCCATATGTCTCCTTCAACAATTCTAATTTGAAGGCAGCCACTCCTTAAGTCCAACTTAGTAAAACACTTTGCATGTTTCAATTGATCAAGTAAATCATCTATTCTAGGCAGTGGGTAGCAATTATTTACCGTAATTTTGTTCAATGCATGAAATTCCAAACACATGCGCCATGTTCCATCATTTTTTGACACCAAGACAATAGGTGAACCACATGGCGAGGAACATGGCCTAATTATCCCTTTATCCAAAAGCTCCTAAATTTTCTTTTTAATTTCTGCACTTTCCATCATGGACATCCTGAACATGCCAATGTTAGGAAGAGGACAATCTTGCTGCAAATGTATCTCATGTTGGATTCCTCTCTTGGGAGGCAATCCTCTTGGTTCCTAAAACATCTCATCATATTGGTTAACTACATAAACAAATTTAGATTTCAATTTTGAATCACAACCTTTAAAATATTCATTATCAACATCATTCTTGGGTTTGATCATTAGAAGCACAAAATTCTTTCTTGAATTCACTAGTCTTTTCATCTACCCCACATTAACAAGTGAAAGATTTAGTGTCTTGCTATGAGCTCTCACAATATAATCTACTCCATCTTTGAACAAATGGTATTTGTTTCCATGTCTATGGAAGATAGATTTTCTATCATAGAGGTACGATTTGTCAAAAACTATGCCATATATGTCTAATGGCACAACATCAAGCTCCATTTCATCTATGAAATTTGCAGTAATGGCGAATTTCAATTTACACTTTCTAGTAACCTGCGATTGTGCATTGTCACACACCAATCCAAGTGGATATGATTTATGATGTGGAATGGTTTCCAAGTTTAAACTTTTGACATCATTTTCAGCGATAAGATTGGCTTCAGAGCCACCGTCGAAAAGTGTATCAATTTTACTATGTTTTGAGATCACCCTTATGTGAAAAATTTATATCCTTTTCTTTTCATTTGGAGTTTCATTGTGTGAATTTGAGGTAATAGTGCTAGCAATGGATTCTTTCCCTTTCATACCCATGGCTTTAATTTTAGTTTCATCACCCGAATCGGATCCCAAATCCTGTTGAGTGGTTACAATTATCTTTTGTTTTCCCTTGTTGTTGAATTTCTTTGGTTTCATTTTGGGATGAAGCTTCCAACAATGAGCTTCATCATGACCCTCTTTGGAACAATGTTTTCATGTTAATTTCTCTCATTCCTTCTTGATAGATGCATTTTTCTTTCCCTTCCCTTTGATATTATAATTTCTAAGTCTAACTGTTAGAAACCCTTCATGTACTTTTCTGATTTATTTCTTCCTACTTGTTCTAATTAATTAACAAGTTATTTACCATGTAAATACTAAAAATAAATACAAGTTCATTCTCAACACATTACAGATCACCAACTAAAGGAAACAAAACAAGCACACAAGTGACACCGTTATTTTTAGACCAATGTCCCCGGAAAAACCCAATGCAGGAAAAACGATGCAGCTATCTGAGGGTTTTAATTATTAAGTAGTTTCAGAATACAATCTGGGTGCCAAAACTGGCTTACCCAACATAGAAAAATCTCGGCAGTAGTACCTCTCAGTCGGAGATAGATATTTCGACTAAAACCCCGGATAAACACTCTGACAGCTCCTAGCTCCAATCTGCCCCATGAAAACCCTAGCATCAGCCTCTAGGACTTGCGTCAACTTTGCTAGCCTCTATGTCAGCTTCTGGAGCCTCTGAATTAACCCCTAGACCTACATGTCTCACACGCTCGCCTCTTTGGCTCTGCGCAGCTCCTCACTGCCTATGTGTAGCCTCCAGCTACCTCTGTGTCAACCTCACCGGGATCTGTGCTTCCTCTCTGGTACCAACTCTGCCTCTTTTCTATGTATTCACTACCCCTCAGCTACAACTCAGATCACTCACTCGATTTCCTCAGCAAACCCTGTCGCAGAAAATCGAATTCTTGATCTCTCTTGGTGTGTTCTCCAAGTGACTCTGAAGCCTCCTTTTACACTTTTCTCATTGACAATTCAACGGCCGAAATTAAGTCCCTAATCAATGGATAAGATTAACTCTGCCTTGATCAATGACTTTTGGACCCTTCTAACACAGTTTTATATTAATTCACATTAATATTTTATCTTCCCTAAGTTTAGACTTAGGGACTCCATTAAAAATATTAATTATTTTAATATCTCTCAAACTGTTTAGAATATTCCCAAACCATTTATGGGTATTGGATATCTCACGTGCTTTAGCCTCTCCACCAATTTTTGTGGCTAGAACACATCTGATGCTACCCCAAATCAACACTCCCTCTTAGCACAGATTGTGCTCTAGTAATACTCCCTACTGAGCATCACCCTGATCATTCAGCATTAGTCCCTGTGCTAATGCTAGGCTTGCTGCCCAACATCCTTTGGACTGTTGCATCATGTACCGCTACCCATGGCCTTGCTACTACCACTGTTGCATCTGTACAGCAGCTCTCTCTGCATTCGTGTTGTTGCCCATGGCCCTGCCACTGCCATTGTTGCATCTGCACTGCAACCCCTCTCATCATGCTGCATCATGCTGCCCATAGCACTGCTACTACTAATTGTTGCACTGCAACTCAGTTACTAAGAAGTAAGTAATTGATCTCCCAACTCTGACATCTCCGTCAGGCTAGAAACACTCCTGATGCTAAAGCTCCCTCTGTCACTGGCAAGTGCTCCCTCTATGATCTCTGCATTGTTGCCTCAAACTGTCCTAGGACTCCTGCACTGTAGCTCCCTCTTTCGCTCCATATGCATCCATCTCTACCGACATCCGCCAGTCCTGCTACTCCTCTACAGGGCTCTCATAGCAATATATAATCCAAGAGGTTGGGTACCTCAAGGATCCTGCCCCTCAGCGCCTATAGTCGGTCCCACTATAGCTCGATGTTTCCCCACTTCCGCTCAAGTGGCATGTGAGCACTCATGGCACAGTCATCATCTATCTCCACTCCTTCTCCACCCTTGCTGGCGCCGCCTTGGTCTCGGAAGCCTCTCCCTTGCTCTTCTTCCTTGTACATTGGGACGCATAATGACCCAGTTCCCACAGTGGAAACATTTGACCTTGGAGAGTTCCTTCTTCTTCCATTTCTCCCGCTTTCCCTCATATTCTAAGGCAACATCCACCTCCTCCTTCTTGATTATGATCCCCTTGTCATTGCTTCCCACCTTGTTTAGCCTTCTAATCTCTTCTTGGAAAAGAGACACCCACATTTCCTCCCAATCTGGAAGGGTTGCCCTGCCCAGTACGCTTTGGACAAACACCTCCTAGTCTTCTGAGACTGTATTCAGGGTTGTTCTCACCATCAATTCTTAATCCGGCATGGTCCCTATGGAAGCCAGCTGATCTCGGATCTCCTTCAATCGACTGAGGAAGGTGTCGATCTATTCTCCCTTATACATCTGGTATGTCCGCAGTTGATTTTCTAGTAGCATCTTCCTCTGCACGGAAGTATGTCGATACAACTTATTTAGGGCCTCCCACATCTCATTTTTCATATTCTTCTTAGCAATGTGTGGTACTACATGGTCCTTGACCCCATCAAGGATGATGCTCTTGGCCCTCACCCTTGCATCCTCATACTTGTCGTTATCAGTCGGGTCAACTGGGAGCGCTATTATCCTCAAGGCGAATTGTTTAAGATGGTTCCTGTCTAGAACAGATAATATTATGGCCTTCCAAACTACGAAGTTTGAGGCTCTGTCCAGTCTGTCTTGGTCTCTTACCCCATTCACTGCCATCTCGCTATTCCTTTACTTCCCTTCTGAAAGTTCTCAGTGTGACTCCATCTGAGCCTCAATTTCCCTCCTAGAAACTCCTTTGCTAATGTCGAGATGCCCCCACTCTGATCCTTAGTGCAGTTTCACCACTGATCTAGATTTCTTGGCTAGAAGTCCTTGGTAGCAACTCCCTCCTCCTTGGTATTTCCCTGTTAGGTATTGTTTTGACTATAGTACCCCAACAGCTTCACTCTGCAGCTTACCCACAACCTCCTGAGCCCTAGAAAACTAAAGGTTAGAGCTTCTAGGCTTTGTACAATCCCAACACCAGCAAAATCCACACCTCCTAGCCATGGGCGTCAATCCTTCCTGACCGAGAAAGATAACCGGGCACTGCGTAGGTCAAGTCTGCTCCCCTCTGCCACTGTGCTGATCCTCTCCCCAGCTCAAACTTAATGATGCAGGCACTGCATCACCCCTTCCTTACTGCGTCTCTGCTAGGAACAACTTCTGTCACTCGGGACAACTGTTTTCTGCTACTACTGCTCTACTCGGCTGATGTCCTCAGTTATCCTAGGATCTGAAACCATGCTCTGATACCATGTTGGAATTTATAAGTCTAACTGTTAGAAACCCTTCATGTACTTTTTTTTATTTATTTCTACCTACTTGTTCTGATTAATTAACAAGTTATTTACTCTGTAAATACTGACAATAAATACAAGTACATGCTCAACACATTACAGATCATCAACTTAAGGAAACAAAACAAGCACACAAGTAACATCATTGTTTTTTGACCAATGTCCCTGGAAAAACCCAATTCGGGAAAACTGGTGCAGCTATCTGAGAGTTTTAATTATTAAGTAGTTTCAAAATACAATCTAGGTGCCAAAACCAGCTCACCCAACAAAAAATAATCTCAATAGTAGTACCTCTCAGTCAGAGATAGATGTTCCAGCTGAAACCCCAGATAAACACTCTGACAACTCCCAACTCTAATCTACCCCACAAAAACCCCAACGTTAGCCTCTAGGTCATGCGTCAGCTTTGCTAGCCTCTATGTCAGCTTCTGGAGCCTCTGTGTCATCCCCTACACCCTCTGTGTCTCACACACTGGCCTCTCTGGCTCTGTGCAACTCATAACTGCCTATGTGTAGCCTCCAGCTGCCTTTGTGTCAACTTCACTGGGCTTTGCGCTACCTCTCTGGTACCAACTCTACCTCTCTACTATGTATTCACTGCCCCTCAGCTGCAACTCAGATCACTCACTCAATTTTCTCAGCAAACCCTGCCCCAGAAAGACGAATTCTTGATCTCTCTTGGTGTGTTCTCCAAGTGACCCTCAAGCCTCCTTTTATACTTTTCTCGTTGACAATTCAATGACCAAAATTAAGTCCCTAATCAATGACTAAGATTAACTCTGGCTTGATCCATGACTTTTGGACCCTTCTAACACAGTTTTATATTAATTCACATTAATATTTTATTTTGCCTAAGTTTAGATTTAGGGACTCCATTAAAAATATTAATTATTTTAATATCTCTCAAACTATTTAGAATTTGCCCAAACCATTTCTGTGTATTGGATAACTCATGTGCTTTAGCCTCTCCACCAATTTTAGTGGCTAGAGCACATCCGATGCTACTCCAAATCAACATTTGAAACCCTTTTATTTTCCTTTACTCTTAAATGACTTTTTACTACCTTCTTCTGGAGTGTTTTTCCCTCTTGGCTCAAGATGAGTGGCTTGCACACACACATCATCTAGATTATTGGGATTAAACATTAAGATAGTATGCCTAAGGTAACTGTGTAAAACCCCTATGTACTTCAACAACGTTTCTTGTGAATACAAATCTACGCCTAACATTAGAGACCTTTTTCTAAATTATTGGGTGTAATCTTGCACATTTTGACCTTTAAGTTGTCTAAAGTTCTGCCAATTCATGATGGATTTCTGCATATAAGCTAGAAGGTAGAATTGCCTTTTAATTGCAGTAATGAAATCAAACCAAGAAATTGAGATCTTACTATTTTTTTAATCTCCTCTTGTGTCTTTGATTCCCACCATACTAGTGTTGCACCCTCCATTCTCAAGGAAGCTAAATGAATATTTTCATCCTATTGAAGGTTTTGACTTCTGCAATAGACCTCGTTTAACGAATCCAATTATCAAGCTTCTCTACATTCACTTCACCATTATACATGGGCAGACCAAATTTAACATCAAGTTTTAGTAAGGATGATTTACCAGTTGCTTTTGAGCTATGTTGATGAGTATGAGTAAGGGTTGTGTTAGTGGAAGAGGGCGAAGATGTCTGTGAAAAAGAAGATGAAGAAGATGGTGGAGAGGGTGGAGGTTTAACTCCATTTCCATTACCTTCTCCTAAATAACCTTCTCCTTTGGGAGGTTTGGAGCTTTCACCTTACAGCCTGGTATTCCTCTCTTCATAGAGGACCTTCACCATCTCCATCATATTAAAGAAAGCCTTCCTGAAAACCTTCTCATCTTCTGTCATGTTTGTAGGTTCCCCTTCATGAGACATGCTCACTGGAGTATCAAATACAACTTGAGGATGAACTAGTGTTGGAGATTGTGGCAACCTTTCCCTCCTTCCCCTTGACCCAACTTCAGGGCTTCCAACTAGCTTCCCTTCTCCTCTTTTGAGTTTTAACCTTGTAAGAATGACATAAACTTGCAAACAGTTAACTCCTTCTTGCACAAAGAAAACCTGGTACTCTGATACCAAAATGATATGATTAGGAATATTAAATTTGTTGTGCTAATATCCTCCTTAGATTATAAACAAAATGTTATTCATGTGCTTAAGAATTCTTGATTTTATTGCAAGTGAAAATAAGTTTTTATGTTAATTTTATGTGAAATTTAACATAAAATAGAAACTGAACAGCAATATATAAATGTACAGAACATCACCAAAACACATCACAACAGAAACATGATGGAGGAGTTCACCCATCCTTAGCTATGTCTCCTTGGTCCAGCTTCCAATGGCTTGGGCCTCTCTATTATACTCAAATGTGTAAAAATATGTGTTTACAATGCTCAAATGTTTCTATAACCTACTCCAATGAGTCTATAATGTCCAAAAATGGCTACCTAGCCTCTTTTTGCACCCAATTTGGTTGAAAACTGGAGAAGTTATGACCTCTCTTAGTTTCTCCACTATTCACTCTACAATTTGCCCAAAATCCAACATCGAACCCCCATTTTCGCCTCGTTTTCTGCTAACGGGCCACCAAATCCACTGAAATCCAGGAAGATTTTTCAAACAATTAATTTAGTCATCGAGGCATAAAAATGCAAAAAATAGGGTCATATGGGGGGCTGTGTGCCCAAGGGCTAGCCCCCGGCGTTGACCCCTTTCCTCCGACGGTCACGTAAATGTCAGCGGTTAGAGGTTGTGTCACATGGGGAGGTCAAGCAGTGACGTTCCTCCTGGCAATCACATAATATGCTAGCGGGTAAACGGCGAGAGTGTTCACATGGGGCGGTTAAGTCTACACCCAACCTCCAAACATGACGACGTTCTCATTTAAATAGAACACGTCATATGATATGGTTAAGACCCACACGCACGGTATGTTGGTAAAGTCGTTGTATTAAGTGTTGGGAGGTCGCAGGTTTGACCCCCACTACCTCCGCTCGAACTATGCAACAATTTTGGTGGCCTCCTGGGTTGCCACGTGGTGGCCTCCGTCCGGGCCACATGTCAGCTCGTGATTGGCCATCATTCTAACCAATGAAAAACAACAAAATTTCGACCAATACAAATATGCCACTTGGCACGATATAATTCACCGAGAAATTCTTTGACCAAGTCAACATCCAAATCACCTGCTCAATTAGTGCCACGTTAATAGTACGGACTGTTAACTGGGCTGTCCCTTTTTTTTTACATATTTGAGAAAGTGGAGGGAACTCGTTTTTGGAGTCATATGAGTCAGTTTCCCATGAAATTAGTTGCTCCCGATTCAGGATGATGAGCACTACGTGGTCATCCAAGTTCCACACCAATCTGACAACTTTAAAATTTGAGCATTTTTTTTAGCACCTGATCACCAAGCATTATGTAGCACGTCTAAGTGTCTTTTCTATAATAAGTGGCAAGCTGACTACCACCCTCGCTGTGAAGCCCAAGATGGGACTCATCCATATGTGTAATGATCCACTCAATCACTTCTGCATAGGGGATGACTGAGAATCTACATGCACTCGTATGCATTTTGGACTTCTTAATGTTGATGTATGCTTGCATGTCCTCCAAGTTTTTAGGAAAACTTTTCTACATGAATGTGTTGTATATATCGCTCCATGTGACCTCAGTAGTCTTATGAATGAAGCACTGTGTGTCTGCATAAATGGGAATGGTTGGCTTGGTAACCTCAATAAGTTCGTTAATGCTTTCTTCTGAGACTTCTTTGGAGGTCACTTTACAAGGAGTCATGGCTCCAACAGATGATGAAAGGGTGACAATACTTGTAGCACGAACAACTATTTGTGGAAAAACACTCATAATGACAAGATTAGCTTTATGCAACCTAACTAAGAAATAACATCTCGTAAATCAAGTATAAAGAGCCATCAAATGTAATTATCGACTACTATACAAAATCATTTGCATGCATAATAAAATAGGCATGAAAGCAAGGAGGGAAAACTTTCAAAGCATGAAGGAAGGTTAAGGATCATTAAGGGCTTTGCAGTGCACTCATGCTCTCGAGCAAGTGATGAAAACCATCAAGGGTGCACTAGTACACTCCAAAGGGTCGAAGGGATGAGTTGTTGGGCCTTCAGGCCTTCATAGTGCGCTCATGCGCTCAAGGAGATAGGGAGAATGCACTGGCACAATCCAAAGGAACATATCTTCCATCCTTTGGCCCTTTAAGGTGCGCTCATGCGCTCAAAGGGAAGGAGGGTGCACTGACACATGTTGAAGGGTCGAAGGGTAATCATTTGAGTCTTCGAGGTGTGCTCATGTGCTAAAGGAAGGGAAAAATTCTTCGTGACAAAGGAGTGCACTCAAGAGGTAGACTTGGTCATTTTGGGCATAGTTCTCAACATTGATCGAGCTTTGGGTTCCATAAGTGCGCTTTGCCTAAGGAAAGCTCAAGAACAAGTCTAAAAACAAGATTTCATGGTAGAAATGAGAAGAAGAAGGATCTGCAAACTTATATGGATCGTGTCGCAATCATGGTAGAATGTGAAAGGTTGAGGCATGTGAAGAGTTTCTGCATGCGACAACAAATTAACACTTGAAGAATGAAGATTGAATAGAAACACCAACAACAAAAGAAAGATGGATAGTGAAATCATGGAAGGAAATGAATAGATTCGACATGCAAAACTTACTTGTAATGCAGGTTGATGAAGAGTTTCTTGATCCATAGTTTTGTGCCCAACCTAGATGAGAATGATTATGTAAATGAATGATTAACTGGTTTAATTTAAAAGAGTTTACATGCAAAATTTATTCATGCATGACCACTACTTTTCGTCGAGTGAAAAGTTTGGTTAAGGGAAGTTAAGTGGACTCCTATTTTCTAGGAGTGTGCCCACATGCAATAAAGAGGCACATGCATGCAACCAGGAAGAGTGCATGTCTTCAGCACAAAGGAGTGCGCTTAAGTAGGGCACACTTGCTCAACATGAAGGAGTACGCACTTCTTCGACCAGAAGGAGTGTACTCTACTCAAGCACATGTCTTCATCAACTTGGAGAGAACTTTTTCCTTAAAGAGAATTTTTCTTGCTTTTGTTTGCTTTTTATGCATTTTTTTGTGTGTTTTTTTGAGTGGGTGCATGGCATAAAGGCTAGTTTCTAAGTCAAGAAAAATCATGAGTTCACCTAACCATGGACTAGATAGCTTAAGCTCTTCTAAGGGTTAGGTGATGAAACTTAGGAAGCATTGAATTAGGAGGATGTGACACTAGGAGAAAACATGCAAATAACAAATCAAACAACATCATGACATGAGGGGGCTTGAAACGATGGTTCATGTAGGCTCCAAAATTGACTTAGGAAAAAAATTTGGAGGGTCGTTGTCATAGTGACAACACTTGGAGACACACTAGGAGAACCCCAGCTTCTCTAAAATGGTTTCATTTTGGAACAAATTCTCAATTCTCCAGGAAGTATTGATTCAATTAATGGGTTACCTTAGCTTCCCACTCTTACTTGGTTAAAGAAATAGTCTTCTCAGTTCCATTGATCGGTGTAACACAACATAAACAAGCCATATCATTTTCCTGTCAATGTAAGGGAAATATAGCATGACAAGTTAAAAACAATCAGAGTATGAGTTTTACATCTCTGGTGTTGCTCCACTGCCAGAAGACCTGGACAGTACCACGATGGAGTCGCTTCAGGAACACAAACATTGCTTCACTGCCAACGAGCCTGGACAGTATCCCGACGAATTCGCTTGCTTCACCTCTCTACGTAGGGAGCCTTTCTCTTCTTTCACCCTTTTATTTTTCTTTCTTCTTCATAGGACTATGCGTATGCACTTATTATTTTTCAATGGGCAAAAGAGGGATCGTGACTTATTGAGAGAAGAAGAGGTTTCCACTTCAAAGACGGGTTTTAGATCTCTAATGCTTTGATCACTAAAAAATTTCCCCTTATCTTACTCTACCCAGATAGATAAGAAAGAACACATTATTCATAACAGGACCAAGTGCAGGAATGAGAATCCTAAACGAATACGAGAATCATGGTTTGTTTACAACTTCTCAACTAAAGGATTGTATTTTCCATCGGTAAAATCATTGACTTGAGAGAGGTAAACCAAAACAAAGAAGAGGGTAGCAGATAAGTCAAGGGTTGTATGGTAGTTCAACTTGCCTTGCACAAAAGTTTAGCTACATCATCTCAAAGCTCAAAACCATCTTTATTCAAGAACCAAGAAAACAAAGAAACAAAGGAAAGATGAAAACACCAAACAGGAATGCAATGCATCTAACTAAATGAAATCTATCCTATCCTAAAATAAATAGTGCACATTCGGGTCATGTGGAATGGAACTTCCAATGTAGCCATATAAGCTACTCCCAACCTTTGGGTGGAAATATGTGATCGTGTGAAATCAAAATAGAGTTCAGTTTAGTGAAAATGATAAATAATGTGAACATAGGCACTGAAACAAGGAGACAGGAAATGCAATCACAATGATGTATCACACTCAACTTCTCTACCAAAAGTGGGACCCCACAACATCCATAACCACCATATCTATGGCCATACAAGACTCGGTGAAGGGCATGGAAGTAGAGGCCACAAGACATGGGTCTAGACTGACAAGATTCTTCTAAGGAATCTGCAATAGTATTATGGAGACAACCTTGGGGAAAATTCTGACAAGAAAGACTGAACAAAGATAGGTCCATGTCATAAGCGGTATTAACAAGCTGACTACAACTCATGTTGTTGTGAGAGTGAGATTCTTTGATGGATGATGCAGAAGATTCATTAAAACCCCTCTCTATTTCCACATCACAAATTAAAGATTTGCTTGAGATGGGATGTATCGGTGCAAGTTCAATAATAAAATTAAACTCTCTTCCCCGAGGGTTGAAAAAATTCATGAGAAGAATATGAGCATCCTTGAGGAGAGAGTCAACATCCCACAAGATAACATTAGTGATGAAATAGTGCAAAATAATCATGAATTGATCGAAATCACAAATACCACCATAGTGACAGGAACCTGACATAACCATTAGCATAGGTTGAAGTGTCCTACTCACCTGAATTAAGTTTGAATTTTGAGAAAACATGGTCAGTTGCTTATCAAGACAAGAGTCATTATTCAAATCATGAGATTCAACAATTGGAGGTTGATTAGATAGATATTCAAGATTACCACAACAATCCTCAATGATAAGCATGTAATCTCCTTGATCAAAAGGAGTTATTCTTCAGAGAAATTCTTAGATGATCACTTTAGAGTCCATTTGGAATTCTTGTAAATCTAAATCTTCTTGTAGAAAGAAAGATTCATCCATATTACTTGAATAATTATTACCATATGATTTAGAGAAAAGGAAATCATCAGGGTCATGTCTGTCCACGGATTCAACTTTGATTAACAGGTAAAAGATCGACTAGAGGAATATCAAGATTCAAAGATAGTTGATTGATTAGATCAAACGAATCACCATCAAGGGAAAGATGTGAAATAAAAATCAATTCTTCATCGGCAAATCAACATTCCGTTTTAGTGATTGGTTTAAGTTCAAAGCACGGAACATCAAAGGGAGGAGGACATTGGACAAAAGGTAGATTTGGTTCTTCCTCAGGATATTGAAATTCTTCTTAATGAGGAGGGAATGACGTATCATATTCAAAATATTTCCTTGACATATGGACTAAGAATTATAACTTTTCATCCAAGAACTTCTACTCCACATCCTCATCTAGAAACTCATAACAAAGATGAAGGAATCGATCAGCAAAATGTTAAAGAGATTCACTCAATTCCATTCTATGTTGATCGATTTCATTAAGGACATCTTGGCATTAATATTTATCAAAAACACAACGAAGCTCATTAACCAAATGTTTGAAAGATGAGATAGAAGTTGTGGGTAGGGAATAGCACCATTTCTTCGTAGACCATCCAATGTAAGGGTAAACAACCATGCGAGGAATTCTTCGGAATAAAAACCACATGAAAAACAAAATTGAAAAAACTCAATTACGTAATCAAGGATGGTTACTGTACCCTTGCCATTGAATTTAAAATGTGACAAGTTATGTGAAAATTTCATGGGGATTGAAAGATCTAAAGCTTCAGAAAAACACCTCGGGATTATGATCTAGGATGAAGTCATTAAAGGTGAGAGACTACTCAAACACACTTCATAGACTCAGCTTGTCATCTAGCCCTCCTTCTAGCACCAAAAATGATGTCGCCAACATTGTAAGGGGTCTTCCTGATGTAAAGTCCCAATTAGACCTCACATTCTTTGGTGTAGGAGTCCCATTTGATCATACAGTTTTCCACCGTTGGAAAGGTTTCAAAGGTATGCCTTGGTTACAAATAAACACAAGACACTGTAACACCTCTTTGGGTAGCAAGTATGTGAGCTTTGTGAGACACCCAATGTAAGATGCACGAGGAAACATCCACGACAGGTAAAGGGAAAATGAGCCTCCGGTTAGAAAAGTAATAGTACTATTCTAAAGGTGGGGGGGGGAAGAAAGAGAAAGACTTGTTGAATACTTGCATATGAGTCCACATAATAAACAACAATCATTAAAGAATAAAAACACTCATTCAATAACCATCATAGCTAAGCAACAAATTAGTTCATTCACTTAGTATGTAATTAAAGCAACATATATCATAAACATAACAGGAATAGTCCTACTATATCTATGATACATGTATGAAGAAGTGTCAGCTCATAGAGCTTTTGATTAAGAGTGAAAGATCCCAAATACATTGTTACATGAATGAAGCACAATATCCAGAGGTGGAAAATGAAGCCACAACTTACGTTTCCAAAGAATGATCTATCTCCTATGCACTACAAGAGAAGCCAAAGCAAGACTTGAAAATCCAAGCCCTTAACATGAGTTATAAGGAGCTATTTATAACTAATAACATTGATCTTTGAGCTTCCTCATGACTCTTTGACTTCAATGACTTTTCATATTCTATTCATGACTTGTTACCTTCCATATGTGACTATTCACATTCCACATGTGTCCCTTGGACTTCATTACATATCATTTATTACATAAGACAAATAACATATGAGACGGTGGCCTAATAAGACAAAATTAGTAATGGGACAAATGCTCATCAAATTGATAAATCATTGGCTTCCTCATGGAGCTCATTTATAATGTATGTGTTCCATGCTCTGAACTTCGTGGAGATGGTTTTCACCCGAACCGGAAATTCCCCTATATACTGCATCTTCACCTCCAATGCCTTCGCCAGTATGGTATTGGAGCTCGATTGTACATTATTCCATAGCCATGAAATTTTCATATGAGCTTTGACTGGTGTTATGGCATACTACAGAATAATGTCTTTTGTAACCTCCAAGCCTTCATGTTATGGGGATTGCTTGATCTATTTGATGTATTGATTGATCTCCTAGAAGACTATCTCTCTACCTCTAATTTGTTAAAGTGATCCTATTGCGAGCATCCCATGTTTCTGTGGTAGAGACTTGAAACCATTATGTAGTCAATTATAGGAAGAAATAGTACTAATCAATTGTTCTCCCAAACACATGTAGTTTTGATGGTGGAGTCTCAGCTAAACTTTGTCAATCTCAGTAGCAATTTTGTCTCTCTTTTCCAAATGTTGCAAAGCATCAAGATACTTGGAAGTCCACTCTTGAATTTGGTCAACTGCTCTGTTTGTCATTTTTAGGAGTTTTACCACTTGATGTGTTTTCTTATGAATGCCAATGAGAGGAGCCACCACATGTTGTATAAGTATCATCTCATCATAAAGTTGGGTCATGGGGTCCTCCACTGGCGCCAGTTATCCCTGCATAGCTACTTACCATTTTGTGATGTCGAAACTCTAAGATGATAACCACTGATTATTCGCTGCAAGATGTTTTGCATGTTGCTTCACTACAACAAGTTTTCTCCTCAATCTAGCATTCTCACTCAATAGATATTCAAATTTATCATGTGTTTTTGTGGAAAAAGCAACATTTGTCACCATGACTGTGCTAGGATTCCTTCTGGTGTTGGTAGTTATCACCTTCTATGTAGCAACTAAGACTAGATTCTGACGATCCTTCGGAAAGTATCTACGCCTCTGTTGCACGTCCTCTTCTTAAGATGATCAAAAGTTACACTGCATACATCCATGACTCTACTTCTCGGTGGAGGTGTGCTTCCCATCTCCCCAAATGGAATATGACCACCTGTGGGAGCAGGTTCCTTTAGAAAACCTGGTTCATCATCCATAGGTTCAATAGTATCTTCTTCCTCCAACTCTTCTTCTTCCATCTCCTAAGTCAATTTTTCTTCTTCCAATCTTTGTGTTGCTTCTTCCTCCTAGGATTGCCTTTGTTGTTCCTCTTCTATCCTCCTCCTCTCATCTTCTTTTTCTTATTTCTTCTCCAACAATTCATCTTGCTTCCTCTTCTCCTCTTCTTCTATTGCTTCTCTCCTTTCATATTATGCTTGAATGGCTCCTTTGTTCAAAGGAGCAACTTTCCATTTCCTACTGCTCTTGCCTGTCGAATCATATATGATCCTTTTCATAGGAACTGCTCTCCTTTCTTGAGGGTTTGTCTATTCTTCCTCCTGGACCTATATATCTTGAGCTGGTGGATACTGGGGTGAACTGGTCTTCATTGCTGGATGTGTCTTTCTAACTGCATTGTACCAGTTCTTCATTTTTCATATTTTTGTTGTGGACATCGATGAATACCCTGTACTATAATCGATCCTTTCACAATGTTTCTTGCACAATCTATTGGGGTCATATCCATGAAAGTATTTAGTGGCGAAGTGCAAGTGATCCAGCTCTTGTATTTCTATTATTGTTGCCTTGCTTCTCTTTAAATCATATAATTCGATCCTCAATGGGAAGGTGGGCCAATGAGCTTTCTTCATCCTATGAAAAACTTTCGATAATCCCTTTTCCAATTGATTTCCTACTTCTTGCATGACCACCTTATTGGTCACATATCGCGGCATGAGATGAGGGTATATCTAACAACAAAAACATCTAATGGATGTACCCTCAGGTGCTGCAAACTAATCCCCAATATTCCATATGTCAACATTCCTAGATCTAACAATCTCAGGAATCCTACTGCAACTAGCTAAATCTACTTCACCTAGATTGTGAATTATGTTACAAACTTATTTCAAATTTCTTCATGAAACATTGAAGTAAATTCCTGAAGTAGCCTACACCAATTAAATAAGATAATGAAACATAGAAACTCAGCAAGGAAAATGGAAACACATAGGACACAGTTATTTTTGGACAATAGTCCCTGGAAAAACCCAATGCGGGAAAACCAGTGCAACAGCTATGAGGGTTTTATATTATTAAGTAGTAGAAAAATCTGAATACATCATTGAATACCTCATAGGGTTATTCAGTTACAGAGAGAAATATTGGCATAATCTTTGTGAGTTTTACCTCACACAATCACTAAGAAATCATGGTTGATCCAACCCCAAACTGACTACGTCCAACTTTTTTGGCTGCCTTTGTGCTACTTATGCGCAGTGTCTGCGTCAGCCCAGTGTCAATCTCTCTGGGTGTTGTGTCACTTCTCTGGTTGGTCTATCTACTGCCCAGGAGATTTGATTTATGCCTCCCAACCTCACACCCTGGCTCCTAGCTTCTGAAAATCGGATTCCTCTGTAAATTTCGAATTCCTCTCTCTCCATCTAAGGTGGTGCTAGGTAGGTGAATGAAGTCACCTTCAGGTTGGGGCCTGTAAACACTTCAGGGTGGTAGGGTAGTGCTTGGGAAAGTTTTGGCTCGCTAGGGTTTTGGGGCATTCTTTCAGCTGACTGCTGACAAAACCAGGGCATTGGGGCATCCTTCTAGTGGGAGCTGAAGAAGAATGATTTTCTATAATTCTAGGAAGTTTTAACTTTATTTTTAGTTGGGGCTAAAGATTAAAGAATTTATTAGAAATTCGTTCGGTGTTTTTTGACCTGAAGGGGGTTTTCCACCTAAAAATCATGTGCCTATTGTCTTTATCTTTCTGCATTATTGTTTATTTGTTTACTGAATAATTGTAATACTACTAAAGATTAACTAATTCTCTAAAAATGATTAATTAAGTGTTAATTGATAAGAATCATTACTTCACCCCCCTTCTTAGTATTTCCAACAGATTAAATATGAGAACCCTCTTATGTAATTTTTTTTCTTTTCCATTAATAAAATTTCCTCAAGTAGCTACGTTGATTGGGGTCGTGGACTGTTTCCCTCTTAGAATGTTTTAACTAGAAAAATATTTGTGTTATGATCTTTTATCTAGCACCATGAGTGATTACCAAAGGTGTTCATCTTGTATGGAATACCTTGTTTTCCCAAATAAGGTAAGAATCAAGAGGTAGTTGACATTTTCATACAAACCACAATAGAGTAGCATGGCAGAGTACAAGAATTGATCCATTATATGGGCTACTAAGGCCCTAATATATGATTAGGACATGGCAATGCTTCTTTGGAAAGAGGGATGCAACACAATAGTCTACATCTAGAACTAGAGTCCTCACATGATCTTGGAGGACAAGACACTAGAGGAGGCATTCACTAGTGTGAAGCTAGAGCTTAGTCATTTTTGCATCTTTGGTTGTCCAATTTATATTTGTATATCGGTACAAAAGGGGACCAAGTTGGATCCCTCTAGCATGAAGGGTTTATTTGTGGTTATAGTGAGAATTCAAAGGATTATAGGTTCTATATTCTATATCAAAGGAAGATAGTAGAGAGACGAGATGTAAAGTTTGAGGAAAACTTTACAAGTAGAAAACCCCATGAGCCCCTATTCCAGTTATAGAGGATGATAAGTAGCATGCTCTAAAGGTTGAGCTAGGGCCTAGTGATTTCCATGGAAATATAACATCCTTCAAGGGAAGAGAGGAAGATGGAAACCCCTTCTACTTATGTTAAGATACCTCAATGATTCAGTCAAACTTTAAGGGATGCTCATGACCATGTTGAGACTTCATGGAGCACTTTGTAAGAGAACAAACCTCCAAAAAAAATTCCAAACTGTATGGCATTGATGAGCATCATTCTAGATTTGAAGCCTTCCAATTTTCAAGAGGAAACACACCAACATCTATGGAGAGATGCCATGTTGAAGGAGTACACCTCCATCATGAAGAATGATGTTTGACACATAGTGCCAAGACCAAATGGGAATCCAATTGTGAGTTCTAGACAACTCTACAAGATCAAGATGTTGCATATGGAAACATTAAGAAGTTCAAATTTAGGTTTTTGGTGAAAGGTTCTCCTAGAGAGAGGGAGTGGACCATGAGTAGACACTTATTCGGTCATTATGTACACTTCTATTAGAATTTTTATGTCCTTGGTTTCATTTATGGAATGGAGGATCATCACATGGATGTGAAGACATTTGTCCTCAATGGGATCATTGAGGAAGAAGTGTAAATATAGCAACCTCAAGGCTTTGAGGTACATTGGAAGGAGTCTAATGTGTGCATGCTTAAGAGAGCCTTGTATGGACAAGCATTCACCAAAAGCATGGTATTCTAGGATTGATGAATATCTACAAAGTATGGTCTCCACCAAAAGTGAAGCAAATTCTAATTCTATCATATGTTTGTTCAGAGTAATCTACTTATTTTGGTGTTACATAGCTTAAAGAGGCTATTTACAAGGTTCAAAGCAAACATGGTAGTTGAGTTTGAGATGGAGGACATCAGCTTGATGCATTACTTCTTGGGGTTCGATATTTGCAAAAGAAAAGACGAGATATTCCTTCGACAAGGCATGTAGTTCAAATCCTAAAGAGGTTTCAGATGGGCGAGTGCAAACCTATGGCCACAACCATGAACACTAATTTGAAGAAGATGACAACTTCAGAGTTGGTGGATCCCACAATGTAGAAGTAGCTGATAAGTTCCTTGATGTGTTTGGTTCACACCAAGTCAAATTTATAATTTTCACTTAACACCTTGAGTCAATCCATAATGGAGCCAAGGAAAGAGAATTAGGTAGCAACAAAACATGTGTTCAGGTATTTGAGGGGCACAATGGAGCATAGTCTGATTTATCTTGGAGATGGTGAAGTGAAATTGTAGGGTTATATAGACTCAGGTTAGGCACATAGTACAATAGAAACATAGAGCACCACAATGTGTTTCTTTAGCATGAGATTAGCAATGGTCTTGTTGCTTAGCAAGAATCACACATATCTAGCACTTAGCTCAACAAAGGAAGAACACATGGCAACTAGTACTACTAGTTGTGAAGTCATCTAGGTTTGCAAGCTACTCAAGATTTTCTGATGAGGAGTTGAAGTCTACACAATGATTATTGTGATAATTAGAGTTATTTCAAGTTTCTTGTGGGATTGTTTGATGAGGAGTTGAAGCCTACAATCATTATTGTGATAATTATAGTTGTATCAAGCTCTCTAAGAATCCAGTGTTTCATGACAAGTTCAAACTTATGAAGAAAAAATATCACTTCATATAAGATAGGGTTCAAAGTAGTGAAGCTCCAACATATTCCCACCCATAAATAGGAAGCTAATATTCTGACCAAGCCCTTGGTAAAAGGGAAGTTTGAGGCAATGTGAGACAAACATGGATTGGTACAAAATTATTTCTTCACTAAGAGTGAGCATTGAGAATTATAGCTTGGATGGGAAATTTCGCACATGTTCAATGTGAACATGTGAAAAGTAGTCCAAGATATTAAGTAATTCTATTTATGGAAAAGTAACTTTAGTTAAAAAGTGAGTCTTATATTCAGTTAGTTTAAAATTATACTTAGACTAGATAAATATTAAAAATTGATTCCATGCTAAAAGTATAAAGATAAGGCAAGGTAGATGCTTTCTCACACACTTTAGTGAAGCAAGTTGAGCAATAGAAAGGGAGGGAGGGAGAGAGAGAGAGACTAGTAGGGAAAGTTGTTTCCAATAGTGTGCAATCTTGTATGGGCATTCATGAAGTGATATGGAAAATTCCACATGGATATGAACAATAATATGGATTTTGTACATCATGGTGAAATAACATTGCAACATGTACAACAGTGCCATATTCTAGAAAACTATTGTTGCTATTTTTTTTAACAGTTGTACCTTTCAAACAACTTGTAAAAGCTCAAGTTGAGGGTGATTTTTGATGACCATGTAGTGTTGTTTCTTTATTGAACATGTGGAGGTTTCCTTGTAAGTTTTTTGGAGGAATGAAAAGCTGATTTGAAGGAGTAATTACTTGTGTGGATGTCAAATACATTTTTATGGTTCTATTTAATTTCTAGCTATTGTGTGATTGATGCTATGGTCTAAAATTTAATTTACGTGTTAATTAAACTCATAAATATATTTGTTTGATTGAGATCATAAGGACATTAGTCAGTTAGGGCTTGAAATTATAACAAAAACAAGGGTGAGAAGCAAGTAGTATTACTTCTCCAATCCTTCCCAAGCTTATAAGAGCATTGTTTGATGAATAATTTACATAAAAGTGTGCACAAAACAAACATGAATAATTTTATGTTTTATTTACCTCCCACTTCTTAGCACTAAAGGGGCTCACTAAGATGCTAGAATGTGTTTTTCTTTGTTGTTCCTTCCTCATGAGATAGGCCATTATAAGCATTTGTATACAAGTATAGCCCAACTATCAGGGTTTATACATGAGTGTTTGGGGATTTTTTTTCTTATCAATCCCTTGATTTTGAGTAGGACTAATCATATCTCTAATAAAACTTCCTCCTCTATGTTAGTTACAAATGTGGCCCTAGGATTCAAAGTTGGATCCCCTCATGGTCAATCAAGCTTCTCCAACGCTTCCTTTTCAACTAGGACATATCCTCCCTGTCCTCCCTGAAGTGAGGAAGGGGAGGAGTTGATTTTTTTCCTCGAAAAATGAGTCCATGACTAGAAGGAAGTTTCTTCCTAGCATTAACTTTGCTACATTGCCTAATTTGGAGGCGACCCAATATTGTCTCTTCCTTGCATCTGATGATTTGTCAACAACCAAAACTCCTCTTCTTGTACATAAGCATTCAAAGGTTTTTATTTTTATTTTAAGGAAATTCTTACTAAAATAGCTATACTCATGGCAATGATTATAATTTCTCAACCCAATGATTACACATAAGTTCAATGACTCCAATTATCCACTCGGAAATTAATCACCTCTAAGCCTCCTCTAATCCCAATTGAAGTGCAAGTCAATAAAGCCCAGACATGGTTTCATCTTATCTAGAATCTATCTTGTTTTCCAATCACTTAAAGGATTTCAACCTCCTAGGGTTTGGCAGGAAAATGGGGAGACTTAACTAAGTTAGGACAAAGGAGAGAATATCCTATTCTAGATCAAAATCCAATGACCATAAATTAAGGTATAGCCCACTAGTTCCTAAAAAACCGCAATCCACTACAAAAAATGAGGCCATGATCTTCTTTAAATTTCAAACAAAGACCAAAGTTTAATTACCACCAAAGAATATCGAGAGACCACCTCTCATTTAGGGATCCCAACAAGCATGGGTTCAAGTTTCTAGGGCTTTTTAACTTGGCCATGCTCCCATAGTTTCTCATTTGAAACTCATTTTGCAAATTGTAATGATCTTTACTTTAGTTAGATGGAATGAATGTTCACTAGGGAAATGGTATCAAGCTTCTTAAAAAATTTAGATTAATTGTTAGAGGGTTGTGCTCTCTTTAAGGAGCCATCCATCGGCATCCTAAAGGCCATAGTGTCATCTTGTTGAGACATTGTAACTTAATCCTTTCATGAATCCGCCAATGCAAAGTTATCAAACACTTGAGTAAATCAAGAGCACCTTTGTTATGAAAATCACTATGTGAGGTTTGAGTTGAATCACAAGCAAAATGAGGTTGAGATTCATGGTGGCTAGGGTAAGCCCTAGCCATGAGACAAACAATTTGTTGCAAGCTTCATTCTCCTTTCTGCAATTTCCAAATTTTGTCAAGGCCATAACTAGTTATTAAAACTAATGAAATATTTAAAAATAAATAAATAAAAAATTGTTTCCCATTTATCAACCCAACCACAAATGCTCAAAACTAAGATTTTCTCCAATGTATCATTCAAATATTCATGTATGATAACTATTTAATCAACAAAACATAGGCAGTTAACTTATATGTTGCAATTGATACAAGAGGAAGGCTTCCCGCAATAATATAACACTATCCCAAAACATATCATACATAGGTCACTATGCTTAACACCAAAGATGCCCATTGACAATCACCAAAAATACACCATAATAATATGTGGGAAGAAGACATAAGCTAAACGAGAAATATATTCAAAAAATGCACTAATGTATACTCAAGCACGTGTTATGAAAGTGATGACTTTAAATGTGTACCTGTAGAAGGGAAAAAATTATATAGAAAAAAACCTAATGGACTTCCAAAACAATTATCTTTGGATGCAATGTAACCTATGCATTCGAACTGAATAGGCTTCCAAAACTTGGATGTGTACCACAAGGCTTCGATTTTTGTCGTGAGATATATTTACAATTTCATCAAACAAGCCTTCAATTTTTGGCACTTACATATAGCAAGCATTTTCAAAATCTTTCTTGCAACATGTAAAGTGCTCTTTAGTGAGGGTATTTTTTGTGGTAAAAAGTAATTATGACATGTAGTGACATGACCCTTCGCATATCCAATAAAATTGAAACAATAATGAGAATTGAGATATGGTCCAAATTTTCAAAGAAAAAATAAATAAATCTAGTGGCATAACCCCAAGGCTTGTTAGAAAGCAACAAATAATTTCCATCTTGAAAATCATCTCTAAGTGTGTAATTCCTAACTCTTATTCACATGGAATAAATAGGAGGTTGAATAAGTGTGAGAAAACTACATCCTCTTGTAAGAAAGACCCAAGTAAGAAATTGGAGGATAAGATTAGGCCCATATTGTTATAAGATTATAGACATTGTTGGGTAGCTTGTTTCACAAGCTAGAAAATAGGTAGCTTCTTCACAATTATAATACAAAAAGGTCACAAGATAACAGTTTGTGGAGAGAATAAATAAAGTAGCCTGGTGAACTAAATGCTTTTGGAAGATGCCAAAACATCAGAACTCATTAATGTCGAGATAGTAATAGTGAAATGCTTTGATTGTTAGCTTCTAAGATTTTTTAAAAATATTTGAGTTTTATAATAGTAGATGACCACTCTGCAGAGAAAGATGAATTATCCATTTGATGATCTCATTCACTTTCCTTTATACTTTTATTAGATTAACAATTTGATGCTCTCTGATGTTAGATCTCGTGTAGCCTTCCTTCGGGTATGCTGTTTATTTTCAGTTGAGTTTGGACTCTGGAGAGTAGAATATTGTCTTAGTACTTCAGTAATTGCTTACATCAATTCAATTGTCCATTGCAGATCCTAATATGGATTCTAAACAATTGGTGCATAACCAAAGATCACTATCAAAATAGTTAGTTTTCAAGTATAGAACTTGCAGATTGACTAACACGTGTATTCTGAATAACCAAAAGAAGTACTAAACTATCTCGCATTTAACACATTTGCTTGGAGAAGTCTATCCTATATTATGTCGAACAGGTCACCACTCTTCACTTCTCAGGCTAACCTTGGGAACAGGAAAATGAGTTTGGAAAGCCAATTTTGCATTAGAAAAGGCATGTTCCACAGAGGTTAAATTTCTATATCAGATATTAACATTTTTTCAGAGTGAAGATTACATAAAAGTAAGCATAATTACTAATTGCATAAATCATAGCACAAAAGTGGAACAACCATTTGAAAAATACAAGTTCAAGTTTCCCATTGAAGACTCGTTGCAATGTTCAATGAATTCTATCAAAACTCGGATTAGTAATCTCCACCCTCTGTTTCTTAGGGAGTAGACATTGAACAGAATCCTGTATTATTACCATCTTCTCAGTATCTCCTAAAATATATTCTTAAAAGGAAAATGTAAAATAGTTTGCGAGTTAAAGAACACAAACACACATAGGCCAAAAGTATCGACTCTAAGTTGTCCTAACATGTAAAATCCTCATCAATTGTAAAGTTAAAATCCATGAGAATAATATCAAGTCAATGTTCCTCATCCACCAATAAACTCTCCCACAAAAAACCATGCATAGCATTCTAGTGCAAACAAGGCTGCCACTCCAACCTCTTCTATCTTTAAATCCTGTCTATTCATGGCTTTTTTCTTCACAACATCAATTTCCTTCCAAAAAGCTTCATAACGATGGGGCAAACTGTAAAAGTTATAAATGACATAGTTAGAGATAACGTTCAAGAAGAGGAGCACTAATCCATGTCATAATAAAACCAAGTTACTGGAGATGAGAAACTTCAAATCATACACTAAAAGTCCTGAATCAGTGGGGCCTAATATTTCCAGCATTTATCGGTTCCATATATATGAACAGTGACAGAGGCAAGAATATATGATAGTACATTTAAACTGCCACAGCCATTATAAAGAACCCAAAAGGATTTTTATATCTACACATATCTACATGCATACATGTATTTATAAAATGTATGGATGTGCTTGTTTTTGTGTATATCAAAAATACTCAACCAGGGTTCTACTTCAACTTCGCACAATAAAGAGGATGTGCGGGATTTTATAATGAAAGCAACCATGTATAGGGAAGAAAGGATGAACTCATTTTGCACCTCTTGCATCGAGTTAACATTTATTGAATAAACATAATCTTCCAGATAACCATAACCATACCTTGGTTCACCTGTAATTCTGGTGAAGTTATACTAACACATATCGAAAGGAAAACAATCTTTTAAATCAACCCACAGTCCGAAGAGGCATGTTGCAGCTTGCTACATAACATGCCACCATCAGTGTTAATCTAGCTACTAAGTTTCTTCTATTTTACTCGCACCAATTTTAAACCCTTCAAAGTAGGTAGTCTTGGAGGTAGAATCCATTTCCAGCCATCCAGTGGACAATGTAAAGTTTAAACTCAAAAACAATGAATCTTGAACAAGTTTTAAAGTAATGCCTACTTGAAAATTTTAAGATGGAAGTTTCCTTTGTTGTTTCTCTTGGGTATAGCATGCCTACTTAAAAATTTTAAAATGGACAGACCTCTCGGTCTTTCTTCCCAATTTTTTATTCATCTGACTGGAAACTAAGTTGAAGAATCTGACCTGGTGCATTAAACAGAAAACCCTCTGATTCGATAAATGAAGCAAAAAGGGAGCTTGAACCCCCTCCCAAAACATGGTACGTAGTGGAAAAATTCAGGGACTGGGATCTCAAACAGCGACTACAGGGGAGTTGAGATTCTTTTGGCGCAGAATAGAACACAAAAACATCAAGATTGTTTTTGAATGGCCAATCGGAAGAGGCAAAGAGGCGCTGAGAATCTCATTTGAAACTAACTCTTCTTAGTTTTTGTTGTCGCTCAGATTGTACAGGCACAATGCGACAACGACTCAGTGCGGGGGTTGTCACTTTGATCCTTGTCCACTCAGTTCTAGCTGTCTCCCAATAGTAGGCTATGGGGGGTAGTCCCTATGGAAGATGGAAATGCAAGACTTATTGGCAACCAACAAGTCCGGGAGACACGATTGAATGACCTAGCCACTTGGTTGATTTTAGCAAGTTATAAAATTAGATTAAATTTATTTATGAGACTAGTGTCTTATGGAGTCAACCACTTTCCTTATATCAATTAAGGACCAAATGACCAGATGAACAACGGCTGCTTAAATACTAGCTTATCCTAGATAAAATACAAATCCTATGACTTAGGTGAGATGCAAGATCTTGGTTTATTTTAATTAAATGCCTAGCTAAGTGTATCCCTTGATATTTATCTATATTGAGCCTAGTCTCTAAAGTAAGTGGCAAAGAGAAGTCAAGGTGAAGCAAGCAAGGGCTTGGTTAATGATCCCTCTCCTTGAAATCTAACATAACTGGTGCCTCCAGAGTTGCAAAGACTGTGGCTTTGACAACTACAAGGTCGCTGTTTTAAATACTAGAGGGGCTAGAGTTCTCAAGCAAAGATGAGAAGGGTGTTCCTATCTTTCTATCAACCAAGATTATGCTTGGAGGTAAATTATTCATGCAAGACTAGTTCTAGGATTCCAATGCAAGATTATTGAGTGCTTTCTTAAGGTGAAATTGGTTAATGTTCCTTTAAGTACTTAGTTGTGATTGATCTTAAGTTATGACAATAAGTACTTAACAATGGAAAATAAGAGACAATCTCAACCACAAGAATATGTGCCAATTTTACAAGTGCCAACAAGATACGAGAGATAAACAAGATAGATGCTCTTCGCAATGATTCACCAATATAGAAATATCATTCACAATAGATATCCACCTTAGGCATGAACCATAAATCTTATGACAAATAGAGCAGTTGTCCACTTAAGATATTTAACCAATGATTCTTTGTAGACAATACAAAATGCCAATGAAAATTACCCAAAAGAGATAATAAGATTATCAATGCTCTTTAAACAATTAGAAACTTTCCAAGTTATTTAAACAAGATAATGCCAATGTTGAAATTAGATTCCTCAATGCCAATTTAAGAGAACAAGAGATACCAATATCCAGTGAATTCTTAGATTTATCCACTTAAGCAACCATTCAACAAGATTATTGGATTATGTCAAGTGCTTTAGAGAGTGAGCTTATTAGTGCAAGTTTGGAACTTATGAAGATCTCAGAAGATAACAATATGTTAGTGCTCTTATTAGCAATACGAATTGTCAAATCACTTTAGGAGATTAAATGTAAACAATGCCTTCAATTATGAGCAATTATTATCAATAGAGCATAAACAAGTGAAAGCACTTTATGTTATTTGTGTTTCAGTCACATTCAATATGCAACCATTAGACTCCCTATGACAACAGCAAGTGAATTCAACTTAGAGCACTTTGGGATATAGTAAATGCAATGTTTATGAGTGCAAAATTCAAGTGAGATAGCTCACTCCCAAACTACTTTGCCAATCACCTAACTTTCAATGAATTATGTTCCTTTAGGATGCCAATACCACTATTATATATTAGATTCTAGTATGCCTTCCAAACAGAGGAAAATCATTGAAATATGTGAAATTTTGCTCAAACGATGAATGCCCAATTTGTCCAAGTGACTTATCAATGTATTGGACAAGTTATGAGTTAATTTTATACCACTTAGATGTGTTTAGTATTATTGTAACCAAAAGATCACAGAATTGTAAGTGAACAATGAGGAGGCAAACCAATAGGCGTTATGCCTAGAAGATAACTACGAGCCCTTGTCCAAAACCTCTGCAATGAGACAGTCACTTGCAAACACAAAAATTAACTCCAAAACTCTACAACACACCCAATATTAGCTCAAAAATCTAATCAGAGATAAGAAGAGGCAAAGGGAGGCCCAAATAGGCCAACGATAAGGGCTAGAAGCCTAGGAGGTGGTAGCGGCTAGGAGAGAAAGGCCTAGTAGGCCTGCAGTCACGGAAAGGAAGGCCACAAAGGCCTGTCGCAAGCCCTCGAAGGGCTGTAGCCTAGAGAAAAAAGTCCCCTAGGGATTGTGGCTCAAGGAAATGGCCTCCTAGAGTCCTGCGGCACCAACAAAGAGGCCATGGCAGAGGGAGAAGGGGAGGTCGAGAGGCTTGTGGCCTAGAAAAAGGCAAGCCCAGGCAAGGAAAGGAAAGGGCTAATCGAGGAGGATAGGGGTAGCAAAAGAGGGATAGGAGGCAGACGAAGGGAAACCAAAAAGAAGGAAGGCTCACGGCCAGGCCTAGGAGGCCTTGGCAAGGACAACGAGTAACAAAAATGGAAACAGTTAGGCCAAAAGGGGCAGTGGCTAGGGCTCAAAGGGAATGTTGGGCCTAGAAGGTCGTAAAAAACATTATCAAACCCTTGCCAAAACATTTATTAGCTTCAAATCGTCAAATTCGTCCAAATTCGTTGCAAAATCTTGAATATTGGTCCTACAAAATTTTTGGAGACTAGATCTTATCCTCAAGAGCCTAAATCTAGCTCAAAACCCGAGCAAATCTTCTTGAAGCTTACCTGCAGAAATGAAAATAAAATTGCCCAAGAACCCAAATATATACAAAATAAAATTGCCCAAGAACCCAAATATATACAAAATAAAATAAAACCCCAGAAATCCCAATAGCTGCAAACAAGAGTTAGAAAACAATTTACAAAAAAAAGAAATTTACAAATATACAAGGATTGTAAAAAATAATTGTTTGAGAGAAATAAAAAAAAAAAAATTATTAATAAAAATAGCTCGATGTATTTCGAAATTTAGAGTATTAACCAAAGCCTTTAGCAAAGTAATAGAATCATATAAAAATTCTTGAAGCCCAAACAAGGTCGACTCTTCTCCAAAGTCTGTGAACTTGGAGCTGAAGGGTCAGTGTACCTACAAACTCTATATATTTCTTTAAGTAAACTTGTTAAACATATGATGAATCAAATCACCTAAGATAGACCCTAAATCTACCAATAGAATGCTCATATCACCGACAAATGAAATAACAAGCTAATGTAAATATTCAACACAATATAGGAAAGCACATAATCAACACGTATCACAGATCAATAGACAAAGAATACCATGAACTGAACCCCAAAGTCTTTTTATTATGATATTCAGACATTCCCAGCAGATCAATACCAGTGTTTACAAAATTTTCATCGACCAAAGACATCTCAATAGAAGCAAAATGACTTCAATTTATAGAGAAATCCCTCCAAGTGGAAAATAATGGCTAATTGGCTTGATCCCCATCAAAATAATCTCGACTGTTGATAAATACTTGATAATCTTTTAATCTTTGCCATTGAAAATATTTAATTTTGAGGAATTTTCAAATTTCTCATGAAAGCATTTTTTATTAATCCAAAAAATAATTTTTTGGATTAATTTCCTCAAAAATTTGACTTTGACTTAACCACCAAAGTCCAAGGGCTTAATTTTTCTTAAAAAATCCAATTTTGCCTCAGTGGGGAACCTCCAAAAATTAACTTCTTTTTGACACACGAATTTTTTGGTCATTTTCCACTTGGAGGAATTAATTTCTCTAGAATTAATTTTTTTACTCTAAATTAATTAATTTTCTGGCTTAGGATTAAATTTTATTTTGCTAGAAAAATTAATTAATTGACACTTGAGGGGATTAATTATTTTTTCCACCCTCAAATACTTTAGCCATGGTGTCTAATTGCTAGGGACCATGCACTAAAATATTTTTTACATTAGATATTAAAAATTCAACCCTCAAAGGAGGAATATCCATTCATTATAGACCCTCATAATATTTACCCAATTTTGTGACACAATATGATCTAGTAGACCAAGTGATCTGTAATAAAATAATCCAGCCAAATAGTTTATTTTAGGACTCACTTAAGGCCTTGCCAATGAATTCCACCCTAGCTTTGGGGTTTAAGCTGGAGGGAAAAACTTTGCCGATTATCCATGTTTAGAAACACACATAATGCAGTGAGACAAAAAACCTCCTAGGATGAAATTTGTCGCCAAAACTAGAGGCTTACCTAGGTTGTTATAGAATAAAATGGTCGTACTAGCATCATTTACATTACAACTTGCAGAAATTGGGTTTACAATGACATAAGAACTGGCTGGCTGATGATTCTGAACTTTGAAAAAATTTGCACAACTGCTTCCTTGGACTTGTGACAAAATAGGTGCAACAGTTTCAACAGTAAGATATAAAATGTACAATAAAATAGTCTAAGAGAGGGGAGCTCCATGATAAAGAGGGTACACACGTGAGAAAACAATAGAATGAGTGTTCTTTTCAAAACAAGTGCTAATAACCAATACCTAAGGTAATAACAAGGTAACAATCCAAGGAGGTCTTTTACAATTTGATGCTTCTATTTTGAAGAGCTAGGGTTTACTATTTCTAGGGTTTTTGTGATCTTCTCTTGCTTGACCTTCAATGGTGCCCTCATGGGGGGAGAGGCAGCCCCTCTTTAGAAATATAGTTGCAAGAAGGATGAACCAAAATACCCTGCGTAAATCTAGCAATCCCACTATCCCTAAAGTTCATTCGACTTCGAGGGAAAATGCTTCAATCCCTTTAGGAAAGACTGAAGCAGTGATAATGGGCACGACTCTAGTAGCAAATAATCCAAAGAGAAATGGATCGTGTCTTCCATAGACATCAAAAATACCTTTGTTGGAAATCCCAACAAAGAAAATAGGTGGAAAAGTTGAATACATGTAGGATCATGCCCTTATCTACAAATTTGTGGGTGTGTGGCCTTAAAAAAATCCCTACTCAACTAAATTTGGAGGAATTGGGCTGTAAAAGGGGACCTAGATCTCAAAATGGGCTCCAAAGGTTTTTTCACAATGATATTCAACAAAATTGAAGACAAAGAGTGAATCTTGCAAGGGGACCCTTATTTCATGAATTTTGTTGGCCTCTTCATGAAGTCTTGGGTTCCAAGATTCAATCCAGACAAATAAAGATTTTTCTTAAGCTCTTATCTGAATTCACCTTTATTCCCTTCCCCAGGAATTTTGGGATCCAAAAATCCTAGAGTCTTGGCAATACCATTGGGCACTTTGTCATGATCTCGAACACCACTAAGCAGGGTCGTTACACTTCTCATGTATGCCTCTATGCTTACGTAGATATATCCACACCCCTTCCAACTAGCATCGATATGAGCAGTGAAGATGAAATTTGGGAGCAGCCAAAATATTATGAGCAAATCCCATTCAAGTGCCACAAATGTCATGAATATGGTCATATATTCAAGGATTGTCTTGGCAACTAGTTCAACAAACGACTCAGGAAAATCAAACTCCATACCAAGATGGATTTTCTTGAATAATTAATAGAAGAAAAATAGCCAAAAAGGGGCCTTCAACTACTGACAAATGACGAAATAATGGGCGGAGAGAAGAGGTGAAAAACGACAGAAAATGAGGAGGAAACTCAATAGGAACCCCAAAATATGGGAATCACAAATACTGACCAGCAAGGTCAACCAAGGAGATGAGTAAATGGGAGAAGATACCCTGGAACCCTTTGATCCAGAAGACCTAGAGGAAATGGAGTTGTAAGACATTGATTTACAAACCCTAGTTGAAGAATGGAGAAACAAAGATCCAACAGCTATACCAAAGGAGAAAATCCAAATCATCACAAGAGCCTATCTCAAGCACTAAGATCGGATTCTTCACCAAGCTCAAAACATAGAGAACCACAACCACCTGGGCCGGAGGACAACTTTGCAAAATGAAGATCAATAAATCACTTTTGTGAAGCAACAATTTAATTTTAGTAGTTTTTTATGTTATCTAGTCTATCTCTACTTTTCTATGCAATAGTTTGTTTAATTTTTGGTTATTAGATTCTCAAGTAGAGAACAGTATGAAAAATTACGAAACTTTTGTGTTTATGCTTTTGGTTTGGTTTCCAAAATCATAAACCAGTAGTGACAAGCATCAATGTATGTTAATAATTTTGATTGTAATATAATTAAAATGATCTTACGAAACAAAAAGTCAACAATCCATATAATAATGCCATGAGCCACATACTAAGTCAACCAAAGCTCAACAAACTCCAAAAAGAGAAATGGGCTCATTACCTAGAAATAAAATAATGATGGAAATGTGATGATGCCTCCACATGTGTGCCAACAAGGCAAGTTCTCCAACAAACCATAGTCCAATCAGATGACCTCATACTGTGAAATTTCCACGATTGCTATTTCTAGAATTTATTCTTCTAATTATTAACAATTTAATTGTTTGCGGCAATTAACAAATAAATTAGAAATGTAATCTTCACCATAAAAAATATTGAGAAATTGATGCACACACACTATTAGTGTCCTATAATTTATAGGATCTCAAGGTGATTGAGTATTTCATAGTTTGCAGATTTCAAATTGTTCATAGATTCCAATATTCAATGATTTCACAAAAACAAAAAACAAAAAAAAAAGAAAAGAAAAGAAATGAAAAGAGGGTATATAAAAAGAAGAAAAAGAACAAAAGAGAAAAAATAAGAAGAAAAAGAAAACCTCAAATGTTGTTCAAATCATACAGTCTAAGCATGATTGAACAAATTTCAATTTCTGTTGATAGGGTAGAAAATAAAGATTTGCCAAATAGTTTAATCTTGGCAAATCAATAGCTAGGTAGAAATAAAATTGATTCAACTATTTAATTTGAACCAATGAGAGAAATAAGTGATAGAGTAGGTTAGAAATAAAAGAAAAAATGAAAGGGTCTACTAGTCCAAGTGCACCCTGCAAATGAAAAAGAAAAAATGCTAGACTAGAAAATAAGGGTAGGTAAACTGAGAAAATTCAAAGAAAGAAAAACATGAAACACTCTTTTAAGGTTGGAAGAAATATCCCATTGTTTTTCTAAGGTTAGGAGAAGAAATTAAAAGGGGAAGAAGTTATTTTCCAATATCATATCCCTTAACCTTACTCTATACCCCTATTTTCCTATAGTCTGCCCCACTCTTTATTTCCCTACCCCACCATGCACTTACCCATCACATCCGATCTTACCTACCCCCCATCTCTTACCAAATCCTCACTCACTCCACATGATCAAATGGCCCGTGTGTTTTTCCAGCCCCCTCACTCTTCGAAAGTTAATTCGGGGGGAGGGGGGGTGGTCCGAAATCAGTGGTTTCAAACCTCTAACGTGTCGCACTCTCATGATTTCACAACCCCCTCCTCTCATACCGCTTACCACTCCCCAGGCCCCCTGAAAAATGGTTTATGGTGTTAGTCAAACCTCTTTGCCGTTGTGACCATTTGTTGCTCCTGCCACCTCACAACACCAACCCGTCCCATCCGCCTATCACCTTCGTTCTTGTCATTCTGCATTTAATTGGTTGGATTGTTAGCCAAAGGACCCGCGCCAACTAAGGCCAATCCAATGACATCACTCCAAAGCTACAAAAGCACCATTTCATATCCATTTCAAATATTAATGAGCTTTCACTGTTCACAGGCGTAATTTATCTCCATCCAGACATACACAGAGAATGCACAGTGCATACAAAAACAACAGTGTAGTCACAGAAATATCTATTTTTCTGCAGTGATCAAACATTCCCATTTTCGAATCCCACTTATGGTTTACTCCTTTTCTTTCTCCCTCTCTGAATTCCCTTTTCTTCTTATCCCCTTCTGTTACAAATTCAACACAAGTCAGTTTTTAGAGGTTCTTTTTTCAAAAGACAACCATGGCACCAAAGAAAAAGGAACAAGGAGTATTTAATCCAATGGTGCACCCACCATTGGATTTGGATCACATACCACTTGTAGACGAGGATTTTAAGATACATGAAACACTCTTAGAGTTCGATTTATTCGACATATATCACTGGTGGGAGGATAAATTTGTGGAGGAGATGGATGACATAGGCCTCTGGGACACTAATCTACCTTTTTACATTTTTCCTAAAACACACAGTTGCCCGAAAATAATCAGGAAATGCCACTCTTGCTACAATCCACAACAAAGGACAATGATGGCCCCAACAGGACATATATTGTTTACCATTGATGTCAAGTCCATTATGCAGATGATGTAGGCTCCTGTTATTGAAGGAAATACTCCGTTTTCCCATGAGATTCTCACTGAAATATATCAGAAGCTTTATTTTTCTCAAAGAGCGAAAACCTTAGAAATCTTCATGACTGAGCACACACCTCTGCTAAACAAGAATCCTCCTTATTCCTCCTTTGTTTTCCCTGACAGAACTAGACACATTGCCACTGTTCTTTCTTATTTACTTGGCTAGTATTCAGATCAATAGCTTTCTTGACTATTCTGTCAACAGAATCCAAGCCCTCTGTCCTCTTCAATTTTAGCCAATTTTTAGCAGATGCCATTCATGAGCAGTTTGTCAATTTCTTCATAGAGGAAGTGTTTCAATATTCCTCATTTTTGGTGTATATGTTTGTTTATTTTCAGGCAGACAGGTTCCAGTTTACATTGAGCAAGATGAATGAAGAAGGTGAACCCCAATTTGTGATTTTCTGGACAACATTAGTGATGAAAGACCAAAACGACTTCAGCTACAAGACATTTGTAGAAATGTTTGTTCACCCAGCAATGAGCCTCCTCAGTGGGACTGCAGAACCCAGGATTAGTGAAGAAATAAGAAGAATTATGCAGTTGACTGACCAAGCAAGAACAAGTGACTGGTACTTGAACCAAAATTACACTGAATTAGGAGTATATGGCTGAGTTGGCCCCTTATAAGCTACAAAAGTTCCTCCCCATGAGGATCTTTGCACTTGAATACATCAGACAAATGATTAATGCAGAGGAAGTGCATTTTGTAGCAGCTAAGAAAAAGTCCCAGTTCAAGATCAAATCTCAGATTGGTCCCTTCATTTGTAATAGCAGAGCAGCAGGGGAGGAGGTAGATAAAAGATTGAAGGAAATGAATTTCACCCATAGTTTTACATGGTCTTATGACCCATGGGGTATCATCTCCAAGAAAAGGGTGGAGAACAAGTCAATAGCCTATATTCACACACAAAGGCCTAAAATTGAAAAACACATGAACCAGATTAAGTGGATGCCTGATACATTGCAGGAGGCTGAGGAACAAGTGATTTCTTCTTCCAGTGCACAGACTCCAAGATGGTAGGAAAAACAGACCACTGAAGATATAACTGAAAAGAGAAAAGAACAAGAACAAGGAATAACTGAGAAAAGGCCTAGAGAAGATTAGTCACCAGGGACCGATACTTCTATGAGGGAATTCAAGCTGAAATACAAGAAAAAGCCCAAAAATCACATGGACATAGATAAAGGATCACCGCAGCAAACATTCATCAATATCATTGATATTCCAAATTCATCCCCAACTGGGTGGCAATCCTTTCCTGCCACTCCGATTTCAGCAAGGCAGTAGTCTCTTCAAGTGTCCTCATCTACAAATGTGACTGGAGAAAAGAAAGAGACAATCTTTGACACATTCAGGGAGATTAAAATCAGGAACGAGATATTGAAAAAGAACACTTATGCTCAATTTTGGAAACAGAGTGCAACTGCACAAGCAGACTTCTCTCTGCCTTTGATTCAAAAAAAGGCAAAATGCATATGGCATTTTTGGAAGCACAGACAACGGAGCCTAAAATTCTAGCAGATTACAAGCAAAATTCTTTGAGTTTGATGCCAGAAGTGTTCATCCAATTGATCAGCTGGGAATGCACAAGCAAATAGGTGAAATGATTTCATCTACTCTAACCAACACTTCTATGAACTTGTTTAAAATTCACGTGGCCCTATCAAATGCTCAATCCCAGTTAAATATGGAAAGGATTTCATCACAATCAAAGGACAATAAGATTAAGTCTTTAGAAGACTTAGTAGTGAAGATTGGGTATGATCCCTCAGATGTGAAAGCAACTGAAGAAATAATAAAGAAAAAAGAGATGGATATAGCAGCTTTGAAGAAGCAGCTCAAGATGCTTGCTACACATGACCCACTGACCAAGGAGATAGAGGAAACAGAGATCCAAAAGGTCGATATGATGAAATTAATAGTGGAGCAGGCTCTCCAAATCAAACAAATGGAAGTAGAGATGGAGAAGATGGCGCAAGAGAAAGAAAAGGCAACACAAATGGCTAGCACAACAATAGAGGCCCTTCCTCTAACAGCTCTTCCCATAACCACTGCAGCAAGTGCTGCCACAAGAGCAGGAAGCAGCACAGAACAACTGGCCAGATCAATGGAGGGCATGAATTTGCAGGCTGAGGAGATTAAAAGACTGGAAACTCAAGTTAATGTGCTGCAAGATCAAATCAAAAGAGCTGAAAGTGATCACTTGATGGAGATGCAAAGGGCAAAGACTTTGATAGAAAAGTTGCAAAAGTCAGAGAAAGAATCATCCATTGGGAACACTTTAGGAAGAGTTAAAGAGATTATTTGAAACAACATAATCAATGGTATGAATGAAATTTGGCCCAGCATCCAAATTATCTTTGAGCAGAAAGAATTAGTGGAGAAGGCTAGAGAAGCTATTTCAGCTACTAATGAAGAGCTAGGAGACATGCCAGCAACAGCTAACAGGATAATCAAATTTCTAAACTCAAGAAATAGGTATGAGCTAGAAGAGTTGGGAGTGGCAGACATGACAGAGACTATACTTCAAGTCAAGAAGGTACTGACTAAGAAGAGCTTAAATGTGCAGTTAGAAGAAAAATGTCAAAATCTGGAGCTGATAGTCAACAAGTTCTTCAACAAAATTCAGCCTTTAAATTAGAAAGGTCCCCCCTCTCTGTTTGTCTTAAATGACAAACTCATGGCTAGAGAGGATTATGTCAAGAAAATTCAAGGCATAGCCATAGATGCTGCAAATCTTTGCAACATCAAAGGTAGCATAACAAGAAAGGCATTGTTGGAAGCTATCAACAATCAAATTTACATCGAGCATGAACTGAAGCACGTGTTTCTGGTCAAATCGACTTTTGCTAGATACACTTAACCTGATGAAATATACAAAAGATTAATTAAGATCAAAGTTCCAGATGAGGAAGCGTGGAGTGATCTGTGTGATTATCAAGAGGAATGAGACAAGGATGATTAAAGTGACAGCACAGATTTGAATCGGCACCAACCACATCAGCAGAACCACTACAATTAAATTAATGTCTCAAGCAACAACATCCATGAAAAAAGGACCACATGTCCCAGTTTTCTCAACGTCGCCCCTTCGTGGTTACATTAGTCATTTTTCCATTCATTGTAATTAATAATAGATTGCCAAGTGTATAAGGCAAATTGTTGTAGGTTTTTTGTTAAATACTTCATGCATTGGAAGAATTAGAGGTTGGACCCCAGTCATTTGAACTATCTTTTCTCATTGGAGTATTGTAATCTTGAGCTGGAGCATCAATAAAAAAGGACCGTTTGCAAGATACTTGATCTATTTTGACCTGGTGATGTCTTCCCTTCTGTGCTGAATGTATCTATGTTTTGTTCATTTATGCATCATTAAGTCTTATTGTAAAGCAAAAATTATAGATTAAGATATGTTGTTGGAGCACCTTATTTCTATTTGTGTTTACAATCTAAATGTTTTATTCTGATGTATAATTAAGAAATATTTAACTACTTTTTAATCATTACTGATATCACTTTTCTGTCATCTCATTTCTCATTATGCTTTTAGATCCAGTAAAAACAATTAGCTTGCCTTGTAAATGCTCTAGAAAATTGATGTTACCACCCAACCTTTGACTCCATAGCCCAATGGAAAGGATTCATATACAATCTACCCCAACCAAACAAACAAACAACCAAGCAATCAATTAATAGATCTCCTTCATTTTTACATCTAGCCTAACACATTAGAACACTGAAAATAAAGTCAAATCCTAAAAATACAGTGAGAGCCCTCTCTGAGTCTAGGAGGGCTAGATCCTAGAATCCTAAGCGGTTTGATGTATCTTTTGTGAATTTTGTCTTGCCAATCTTCAAAATCATAGAGCGATAACACATACAACAAAAATCAACACAAATTTTGGACTAATGTCCTCGGAAAAACCCCGAAGGGACAACCAGTGCAACAGATGAGGGTTTAATTTTATTATGCAACAACAAAAATTATTACAATTGGATGTCTCACTGGCTATCCTCTTGAAATATACTAGCCAACCAAACTGGAGAAAAATTATCTCCTTCTGCAAATAATTCAGCCTTCCTCTGGCCTGCTCGAACCCTCTTACTAGCAACTCAACCTGCTTGGAATTTGCATTGCTTCCTTAGGAAAAATTTGTATGGCCTACTAGCGGGCTTCTGGTGAGTTGTCCTACCTCCCATAGTTACTGGAAAAATTTGCACTACCCTCCAGAAGATCTTTTCCGCCTCTAGCAACTGATACAAATACCTCGCGGCTACTTGCTTAGCTGGACTGGCTGCTCACACTAGCTATATGGCCCTCTCTGGAGAATTATCTGGCCTCCTCTTCTTCAGACAAACTGGCACAGGAGAGATACAGGAACACTTTCGAGACTCTCCTCTTGCTGCCCCCCCACTGATGCTCCTCCACTAGCTTGAATTTTTCCCTCACTAAATCACTGTGCACTAGGAGATTCGCATTGCGTGGATAATTCGCTCTCCCTCACTTGTATCTCTCCTCATCCCATCAATCTGCTCTTATAATCTCTCATTGGAGCTTCAACGACCATGATTAAATCCTCATCAATGGCTAAGATCATCTTAGACCCAATCCATGTGAGTCTATAGAGCATTCTCAATCATACTCAATTAATTCCTCATAATTAACTGATTTCTCTAAGTTAGGCTTAGGCATTTTTAATTATCGATCAATTAATTTAATTGAATGGTCTCTAGGTGTTTTCTCCCGAAATGTTTCCCGGGTTTTGGAGATCCCATGTTCCTAAGTCTCTTAGACACAAATCGAGACTAGAACACCTTACCGATGCTACAAAAACCAACACTCCCTCTTAGTGAGGAAGGTGTTCTCTCCATCAATACTACTCTCCTGCACTTGGACAGTTCTACGCTACTAATGTCTGATCGATTTTCTCCACTTCTCTAAGTTGACCAATATCACTTTCACTAGAAATCACAATGAAGATAATACTATTCATCATGCTACTACGCAAACTCTAATCTACTCATATTGCTTTGTTGCTATCTTTGCACTGCTACTGCAACCACTGCAATAATGAGTTTGATCTCCCCATATCTTGAAGCGCTAGCTTCCATAGGGTTGCTCCCTCTGAAGCTAAACTCCCTTTGAGTCTCAATCTCCCTATTGGAAATCACTCTATTCCCTCCAAGAAACTCGCATTGTCCTCCTACATAGGAAACTAGAATGTGTAGCTCTGCGTTCGGAATTTTCTGGCTAGAACTGCACCTGTATCCTGCAACTGGGCAATTCACACTGCCCACGTCACTGCAACTAGCTCTGCATCTGTCTCATATTTCACTGACTACAACTAGCTCTGTTGACACTGCACTGTATCTGCACTATTGTTATTACTACAACTGTGCACTGATCATGTCAGATCATGCTTCTATAGAGCTACTACCTTTGAAGGTATTTTCCACTATACCCATTTGTTCTCTAAAAATGATGAACTTGGCTCTTCCTAGAGATTTTGTGAGTATATCTACCATTTGTTGCTCTATGGAAACATATTGTACCTGGACTAATCCATACTCCACACAATCTCTGATAAAGTGATACTATATGTCTATATGTTTCGACCTATCATGAAACAATGGATTTTAAAAGATCTTGATGAAACTTTGATAATCACAATAGATATTGGTTGCCTCCATCCTTTGACTGAACAAGTTCACTAGTAGTTTCTGAATCCATATAGATTCGCATGTGGCCATGCTTGCTGCCATGTACTCTGCATTTGCAGAGCTCAGTGCCACAAAATTATGCTTGTTGCACCAAGATACAATCCTTGATCCGATGCCGAAGAAACACCCTGATGTGCTCTTTCGATCCACTGAACTGCCTACCCAATCTACATCCATGAAACAACATAACCTAACACCATCACCTCGAGTAACCTCAACCCATACTCGACCGTGCTGCGAAAATACCTTAGAATGTGTTTTGTTGTTGTCTAATGTACTCTTTAGGTCCCACCATGAACTAACTGAGAGTCTTGGACCACGAAGCAAATATCTAGCCTGGTGTTGACCAGATACATGTGTGAACCAATGAGCTGCCTATACAAGGTTGGTCTACATCCTCATCCTCTGATGCATCTATCTTCCTCCAATTCGTAATCATAGGCGTGGACATAGGCCTACAAACATGCATCCTGAACCTATTCAAAATCTCCGTAGTATATCTCCCTTAATCAAGGAAGATCTCCTTGTCCTTTTGTCGTAATTCTATGCCTATGAAGTAATGCATCAACCCCAAATCCTTCATGTCAAACTTTGACGCCAAGTTCCTCTTGTAATCCTCTATCATCCTGATGATCTTGTTAAGAAGAGATCATCCACATATAAAACTAGAGCGAGTGGCTCACTTCCTACCATCAGATAGTAAAGGTTAGGATCTACATCACTCTTGAGGAATCTTATCTACTGCAAGTAGTTGTCAATTTCAACCATACCATGCCTTGAGAGCTTGTTTGAGCCTGTATAGTGCTCTCTTCAATCTTCACATATGTGTGTCCCTTTCATGTGTCTCAAATCCCTCTGGTTTTTCGATTTATATCTCCTCCTCTATCACCCCATTCAAGAAAGATGTCTTGACATCCATTTGGTGAATCTGCCATCCCATCTGTGCTTCTAGAGATATCACTCATTGGATTGAGGTGTATCTGGCAACTGGGGAAAAGGTCTCCTCATAGTTTATGCCTTCCTTCTACGCATATCCCTTTTCCACGAACCTAGCTTTGTACTTATCCACGATGTCATCTGCAATGTACTTGATCTTATAGATCCACTAGGAGCCCACAACTGACTTGTCCATAGGCCTGGGTACTACCTCCAAAACATTTTTTTCATGATGGAGCTATATTCTTCCACCATGGCATCTACCCACACTTGATGTTGTGTTGCCTCCTGATAGCTGGAAGGTTCTACAACTTGTGCCACCAATGCTCGATACCTATCTGGTTGTCTACGTTCTCTCTTGTTCATCCTTGGAGATCCAACTAACTCCTTTGCAACCCTCAACGTCTAACGAACTTATCGACCAACTCTTCATTCTGTCTTTATTGCTCCATTTGTTGTGAACTCACAGAATCTCCTATACTTGAGGTTGTGCTAGTACTGGTAACTATGCTAGATCCTTGTGGCTGCCCTAGCTACTGCCGCTATGGTGGCCCCTGCTGTTGGACTAATGGAGCTTCTACTATCTCTTTCTGATCATCTACAGGGAACTCGCGAGATCTCTTGAAGGCTCCGTTTTCCATGAACTTCACATCCAGTCTCACGATAATCTTCGCGTTGTACTGTTAGGAATGTAGATCTTGTATGCCTTCGAGGTTTCGCTATACCCAACGAACAACCCGTTCTCTATAATCTTATCCAACTTAGTGCATTTTTCATCTAGGACATGGCAATAAGCTATGCTGCCAAAGATTCTAAAGTGACTTACTTCTAGCTTCTTCCCTGAGAAGACTTCTTCTAGTGTTATCTTCCCCAATACCCTGTGAGGAACTTTGTTCTGAATATACACCACTATATTGCATGTCTCTGCCCGCAGAAACTTGGGAAAATTCTTGTCATACAACATCGCTCTATCTGCCCCAACTATAGACCTGTTCTTTCGTGCTACTATTCCATTTTGTTGTGGATTGTATGGAGTTTTCCATTCCCTCCTGATGCTTTCCTTTGGACTAGAAAATGTGAAGTCAATGTTTGTGTACTCTCCTCCATTATTTAAATGAAACACCTTGATCTTCTAGCCTGTCACATTTTCTACTAGAGCTTTAAACTCTGGAAAATCACTGAAGACCTCATCCTTAGTCTTCAAGAAGCAGACCTAGGTTTTCCTGGAATAATCATCGATGAAGGTGACAAAATATTCATACCCCCAGAGAGAACTAGCGGACATAGGGCCACAAATATCTCTGTATAAGTTGTAACACACCATCTAATCTATTGTCACTTCTTGGGAATACCACCTTAGCATATTTCCCAAGTACGCACCCTCTGCATATGTCATCGTGTTCTGTGCCTAATTCTGGAACACCTATCACCATCTCCCTCAACATCTTAAGTGCTCCATACTGTAGATGTCCCATTCTTCTATGTCATAGTTCATTCAGGTCTCGATCAAATAGTTGTCAAACCGTTTAGTAGAAAAGTCAACGCAGAATTACCTCCAAGACCCTCACACATGTGAAATTGACCTACAATATTTCAGAGTTATACAAACCAATGAGAAGAGGAGAGAGATCCTTGATGAGTGTGTCCAAATGAGGTTGATGTGACATGTATTTATAGGTGTTGGAGGAGGGCTAATTAGCCTCTTAAGTTGACCTTAACTTTTGTGCCAATGTAGGCTTCTTCATCAAAAATACATTTTTCCTTAACCAAATTGAGTGCTTCCAGGGTTGATTTTAGGTCTCTCTGAATGAGGAATGTTGTTCAATGGAGGGAATTTTCCCCTGAGAAGCCAAATTAACAATCCCTCTCACCTAGGGAGAAATTTTCAACTGCAAAGTATGTCCCATCACAAATGTCTCATCATCATCAAATAAAATGTTGTCTCTGCCCATCACTACTTATCTCTACTCATGTGTACTTCTTCTATTGAACACTCGCAAATATGAAAGAAGAATTTGACATCAAAGAGGAGCTTAAGCTACAACCCTCTATCAAATGATAATTGGGCGAGATCCATCTACCAGTAAGGATCACATTCATCTTGTTCGGTAGGCAACAGGTGAGATCAACTTGCCATATCTAGGATAGAGATCACAACCATCCCAATGTTTGTTGATCTTCCCAAGTTGATCTTGAAGAGTCAAGTGGTAGAACACTTGCACCCTCTATACTTGAGGGAGATCCACTTGTTATGCGAGGATCACACCTACTCAAGTCTTCTCAACCCATTGGCTAGATGGGGAGAAAATCCCAACAAGCCCCGCTTGTCGGTAGGATGCATACTGTGGTATACTCTGTCAATCATGATAGGGGTAGATACCCATCTTGTCATAAGTGATAAGGATCACACACACCCTATGGTGGCAATAGGCTAGCAGCTACATGCACTTACCGCAAAGGGTAAGAATCACAACCATCCTATTGTCTAGAGATACCTCAACCCGAGGAGCTCTCAGGCTCAATTCCTCTCCATGTGAGCTTGTTACCCACCACCTGTGGGTAATGTATATATGAGAAAAAATTTCTCCTAGATGGTCCTTAGCCAGCAGCTAGTAGCCCCTTTCAACCACCAGATAGCTCAATATGCCATTATCTCTGCCACTTGAGCCAGCCTCATGGTCCCTCGCCCACTTGCTATGATTGTATGTTTGAAGGTGGGCCTCCCGACCCCGAAGGTATGGCTTTGCATTGGTATAGTTGAGTAATTTTCCTTACTTGTCAGGGTCACTTTTGGGCATGGATTGGTGGGGGGATTCGACAGAAAGAGTGGACTAGGTTTGTACTCTTGTCTTCACTGCCTAATTTCGTGGTTAGCCTTGTATCCTAGTCCCATGGGATCTCCTTTACTGGTCATTAGCTTTAGGGTTGGCACTACATGGGAAAACCTTATTTTGGTTGCGTGGTCCCACTTCCCCACACTATATACATCACTCCCTTCCACTCATTTTAGCCCCATTCATCTCTTTTCCCATTCGGGTCCATGATGAGTCCTAGTATTGCATCAAGGATGTTGCAACTTCCAAGGTTCTCAACTTAAATTATCAACTTGGGGTTCGTACAAACTTAGAGGCGACAGTGATATATGCACAGTAGGTTAAGTTCTACTCATGTCACTCTCAGTGACTAGATCAAATCAAGGTGTACAGAGACCACTCCTTCAACTAACTACATAGAGAATTTCTATGGAAGCATATCATGATTGCAAGGGAATGAACATGATTCTAACTACAAAAATGAAAATACCATTCGTTAAATGTAAAGGCTAATTGTAATTGCATGAAAGGAATAGACTATTCTAGTTGTACTTGCACACTAATCAAATCAATATTCTACTTGCATGAATCATCTATCTAATTGCAACTTGCTTGAAAAAGAGGAATTCAATCTTCAGCACAACTATGGAATTCAAAAAAGTTAAGTCTAATCTACTTGTTCTGTGTTTGCAGTGGAGGAAAGATAGGGTTGGAGTGTTCTTGGAGTCTCCTTAATCATGAAATCAAAGCCTAGGGGATAAAATCAAATTCAAAATGCAAGAGTCAAGGTCCTAGGGAAAATTTGGTTGTATTTAAGCAGTGTTGTAGGACTGCTACAAGAGATGCTACAAGAGGCCCTATTTTGCTACAGAAGTGCCTTGTTTTGCTACAGGAGTGGGTCTGAGAGGTTTCTGAAGGAAAGAATGGTATCTTGAAGGTGGAGGAAGGTGGATGAAGGTGAATGAAGGATGTGGGAGCCCTTTTGCCAAGCCCAGTACTTCTAAGAGGCATATCTTGCACAAAAGTTCATGCCCACAGTGTCCTTCATTGGCCTTGTGTTGGTGCCCTATTTTGTCCCCAATTCCACTATTCCCCACCTTCATTTTTGTCATTTTTGTACTCCTATACCTACTCTCCTATCACTTTCGTTGCCCTAAAACTATCAAAATATTGCCATGAGGTAAAGCATTTCATTTCTGTTATTTTACTATTTATTGGTTAAGTTTAAGCGAATTTAAGTTGTTCCTAATGAGCTAACTAATTGATATGATTGATGTGAGTATTCCAACAACATGAGCAGGTTAAGATCAAGAGAGTGCTTGTCCACGAGCCATGTTCCACTGTTTCTGTACTTAACAACCATTTCAAGATCGGTACTCAATGATATAAAGGATGAATAGGCCGCATGCTTCCAGATGATCGAGCCACCCACAGTTGTGATCGAATGAGTTCAATATCTGTCATGATGAAGATCTTCACCATCCTCACTGAACTAAGCCTATGCCAATATTGGGATTAGTTGAGGACTTGTTATGCCAATCTAATCAGAAATATTGATTTAGCCAAGTGGTTGGACTTGTTATGTATGGTCCAGTGTTGTTTTAAACTAAATTCGATGTTTATAAAGGCTCGATCTGTAATAGCTAGGAAGAGAGGGAGCAAAAGAGAATATTGTTATTGTATCATTGAAGTATTATTTCCACACATATTATTTTTAATTGAAGACTGTTATTATGGCCATGCATTTAGTTCAGATCGATTCACTTGATGATTTGCTGTGAGTTCATTAATTAGATGTGTTAAGCTTTCCATTTTTTTGTAAGTAAGCTTCGCCAAGTGTGGTTGGGCCCACCATCATCTGGGAATAGCTCCATATTAATCTTTAGGAAGCATAGTCGTGTGTTTTTTTTTTCCACAGAAAAAACTCAAACCGTCTATTGATAAAAATAGTTAGTTACATAGCATATGCAAAGCATTACAAAAAGACTCATTCTTTGCCTTGTAGAAGGTAAAAGAAGAAAGCCTCAGCTAGTTGATACAAAAAACCAGCACAAACACCCTCAACTGAATGGAAAAGAGCCAGCGCGTCAATCCCATATGGATGACAGGAGAAAATTACAATTTGGAATAACAGCTCACCGAAATCTCTTCAGAGGCAGGGCAGACGGCCCGACCAGAGAGCGCACCTCCCGGGAACCATTAGAGGATGGCATACAGGTGAGGGATTTGTTGAAACAGAGACTGAGGGTCTGCAAAAAAAGAGCAGACATCGTCCAAAAGAGAATCCTACGTAGACACGAGTAGGATTCTAAGAAACTAGGAAAAGCTAATGGAAAACAAGTCGAATCGAGCCTCCTTTTACAACGAAAACAGCCTGAAAGACCTGAAGAGGATTAGCGAACATGAAAGTGAAAAAACAAATGTAGCAGAACAACTATGTACAAAGCATAGGAAACAGATTCTGAGAAATGAAAGCTAATCGAAGATGGGCTATTCGAGAGGTCGAACCACCCCGTTCTCCTCCTCCAAAACAGTCCACGACCCCATGTCTTGATCAACACCTTCTTTGGAAAGGCGATTAGCTTCAGAATTTCTTTCCTTGTAGATGTGGCTAAGGGAAATCTCCATGAAAAGATATTTAAGTCGAGTAGCTTCTCTAAGCAGGGGAAGCAAGATAAAATTTCTGCATATTTGCATCCCATTGAACCATCTCACTGTGTTCATAGAATCCCCGAAAATTTGAACTTCTTGCACGTTCCTCAGGACAAGCCAGCAAATAGGAAGGTGGAGGGCTTTCAACTCAGCAAAGTTATTGGAGCCTTGGCCTAGACCGACCGAAGCTTTAACAGTCTTTTCCTTTGAAAAATGAATTATTAAACCAGCCCCACAGTGACCATTACTGTCTGAGGCCCCGTCATAATAGGCCCACGGAATTGAATATCTTATAGTTTCTTGCCGAACCAACCTGGGAGAAGGAGTGGCCTGCGGAACAAGGATGCTATCGTAGATAGCAGCTCCTTCTGCAGCCAATCTTTCAATCGGGAAGATAGAGTCCTTGAAGATGACCTGATTCCTAGCAAGCCACGTCCCCCAAGTAATGAGAAGTGGAATGGATCTCTCTCTGTCATTTGAAGCTTCTTTCCACCACTTCTACCAAGCTTCCAAAATCCCCTGCCCTTCCCATCTATAAGGGATTTTAAATATCCTTTGCGTTTCGGTCCACAGACTTGAGTTGAATGGGCAGAATAGGAACAGGGGATTAACTAATTCGATGTTATCTTTGCAGAGGGGACACCATCCAGGACCAATCCTACCTCGTCTTTGAAGAAAATCCCAAGTAGGGACTTTCTGGAGTAGGACACACCAAAAGAAAAGTCTGGTTTTCACTAGTCCTTTTAACTTCCATAGAGGTTTAGCCCACCAAGTCGGATTTTCCCACCCTTTTTGGGACATCATCCATTTGTACCCCATATTTGGGGAGTAGAGGCCATTCTGAGCAAAGACCCACCGAAGTTCATCCGGAGCATATGAGAGCCTGACTGAAGAGTTGAGGAGGTCTTCCCTATACGATTCCCATTCCTCCAACCATTCTTCATCCAATTGTAAATCTATTCCTTGCATCCACCCTTGACTCCATAAGGTGGAAGCCCGGGGATCGGCCACTTGGTTTAATGTGTATCAACCCTTCTCTTTTAAAACCGCAATCAACCCCTGAGATAGAGAGAACCGCTCTGAACAGCCTATCCAGGGGTCTCTACCTAACCTGATTTGAGAGCCATCACCCACACTCCAAGCCAAACCCTTCTCAATAATATTGATGGAGGCTACCGCCGCTTTCCAAACCACCGAGGAGTTTTTGCAAGTCTTTATTGGCAATCTGATCCAATCTATCATTGATAGAGGGTCAATGTATTTTCTTTTTGAAATAGAAGTCCACAAGTTGTCAAAGGAAATGAGCCTCCAGGCGAGTTTTGCTGCTAAAGATTGGGAGAAGCATTGTAGATTTTTTATCCCCAAACCTCCCCACTCTTTAGGACGAGCCACTTTATCCCAGGTGCTCCACGGGGTGACTTTCTCTGTCTTGGACCTCGCCCACAGAAACCTGCTGCAAAGTTTGTCAATTGTGGATAAGATTCCTTTGGGAACCCAAGTCAGACTAGCCCAATAGACTGGAACTACCATCAGGACAAATTTTATTAACACAAGCCTTCCTGCCCTGGAAAGCCATCTGAAACTCCAACGTTTCAGCTTGGATTCGATTTTTGCAAGGAGCCAATTCCAATCTAGCATAGTCGTGTGTTACTTATAGCTGTTTTTCATTTGTTTCTGGTTTGTTTATTTATTGTTTATACACTACGTGGAGACTTTCATTGATTTGGAACGATCTCAGTGTGCTAACCATTGTATGCATTTTCAGACCTTTCAATCTAGCGATCTGAATGTATAGTTCTCGTGTGCATCATAGAGATCTGCGTGCCTACCTTTGATACAGAGTCATACTCTATTTTCCAAAGCAACGAGTTGTATTGTCCTAACTGTGTTGTAGCAATTATATGAAAAATTGCTTCAATTGCGTTATGAATCAAATGCCTGTGGAAAGCTGGTCCCTTTGTTGAAAACGCAGAACACACCCTTGAATGTTGAAGTCAATATAATTCATTGTGTAGCAAGATTGATATGGTGTGGGTTTAGTTGTGTAGAGTAGGAAACTGGGTTGGTAATATGCATTTAGTGGATTTTAGTTAATTTCAAATAGAAATCGCATTGCTTGTTTCTTTCCATTATCAAATCGGTTGGTTTTCCTTTAAGTTATTTTCATGAATGTGTGTGCCATAGGAGCATTTCTTTCCAGATTGTTGATTGGAATAGCTTAACTTATCATAATTTAATCTAGTCTTGTTTCTCGATAGATTCTTAGTTTCTTAATGAAGTTCACAAATTGATTTTGAAGTTCAATTGAGTGATTCAGCTTTCAGTGTGATTCCTTTTTCTTTGTTTTGAGTGCTTGAGTGCAGTACTAGAATTTGATACTGTTGATTGAAATTGTAGTTTCCACCTTGAGGTAATTTCCATTAGCATTGCCTTAGTATAATGTGTGCTTGATTAGATTTCGAAGTAGTTAAGGTTTTAATCCACTGTGTGATTTACCTTTTTCATTGAAAAGGCAGAGTGTTGGTTTGCCGAAATCTTAAGTAGGTTTGCTTGAGCTTAGTTTGAGATTTGATTCATGTTAAATGTAACTGTAGGATAGCCTCTCAAGTACATTTTTGTGTGTCTTATAGCAATTTATAGTTGTCTTATTTATTTTTCATTCTTGAAAATAGAATTAGGGTTTGATATTTGAGCTTGTTCCTAAAGGTTATTACAGATTAAGTAATATGTATGCAGATTAGTTGGGTGTGAGAGATCAAGTTGCTTGGTTAAGTATATGAGACAGAGTATTCATATTAGTTCCTACATAAAGATCTTTGACTTGTTGTCAAGACAATGAAATTAATGTCAAGCCTTTCTCATTGTAGGTTTTGAATCAAGAACAGTTATTGAGTGCAAGATTTATTGCTTAGTTTAAAATTGAATTACCATAGCAAGTAGATTAGATCTTTTAATTCTTTCAAGTGTAAATTATAAAAGCCATACATTAGGATTTGGATTCTGAATGTAACTTTAAACTATTGAGTTGATGTGTGGAGTCTGTTTAATTAGGAATTCGCTTTCATAGTCTGTCAAAGTGGAATCTGTGGTAAAGAATTAAGTCTTCACTTGAGTCTAGATTTCAGTTCAAGAACATAATAAGTTAAGTTTATAGAGATTTCAAAGTCTTTATGTTGAATTTGATTATTGATTCTACCTGTGTTAGCAAGATGGATTGATTTCCTTTTTGAGTTGTGCGTTTACAAGCATTTGTGTGTTCCATTACTTAGTGGATCATTATAAAGGAAACATTAAAGCTCTGACCAAGAACTGAATGTAGAAGGCGCAATACAACTCGTGTTTACAAGCCTGTATTGACATATAGATGCAGGAGAATTAATACACCTATTAAATCTCTCAACACCCTGAGAGGGTGATCTCGGTGGCAGAGTTTGAGAGCAGTATGAGGTGTCTAGGAGGAAGGTGGGATTGTCCAAGTGAATGTGGATGAGTGTGCCAACCCCTATAAGTCAACAACAACCCCTGCAGACTCATCAAGCACATGAATTAAATGATTAGTATAAATCAAAGTGGAAAGGATAAGTTGAATTTTATTTCTCTAAGATCTACTCTATCCTACAACATATACCTACTCTAGTTGCCAAATCAATGCTACTAACTTCTAAGTTGCAGAAACCAAGCATGTAGAAGAGTTATAATCCAAGACTTAGCAATTTCCAAGAAATCATAAACACATGTTTTTGGCTTGTTGTTGTAGATCTTCCAACTACACTTCCCACAAGAGAGGTGGCAGTTAAACCTACAACTACAGTTTTTGTAATATAATTCTTACTTAAACAAGAAAAGAAACATAATGAATTGAACAAGAACAAGGAAAGAATACATGAGAGGGACTAAAGCCTCTAGGTTGGGCCCAAAGCCAAGGGTTTCATCCCTCCAAAGTTAACTCAGATGTAGGCCAATAGTAAGCTTTTCATTGACAGAAAATATGTTAAAATTGGCAACTAGGGCCAAACTCCATGAGGGTCACCTTATTTATGGCAGCTGATATTTTTCTTGGATTCCTCTCTTCGAGAAGTGTAGGATTGATCTAAAGATCATCCGATTCCAACATGTATTTATGGAGATATGAATTTATTCATATTATTTCACAATTTGTCAAGGTCGGCCAGCAACCAAATAACCCCCAGCTCAACCTCAACGTTGCATTTAAATAGAGGAGGCCTCAAGTCATTTGACATGCACATCACTCTTGATCTCTCCTCTCCACTCGTTTGGGTTTGTCCTCTCACGAGGACGACGTAGTGGAAAGGGTCATCTCAGAAAGCCCTAGATGCAGTCATCTAAGGTCACCTAGCTGCAATCATGAAGAAAGCCCTAGCCACAGGTGAAGGGAGACATCTAGCCACAGTCAAGGGAGATTTGGCCACAGTCAAAGAGGCCTAAGACGCAGCAAAAGGAAGGCTCCAATCCACACCAAAGGAGGCCCTAATCCATAGCAAGAGGGAGGCCCTAAACCGCAGCAAGTGTATGCCCTAGCCGCAGCAAGAAGGAGTATTCAGTGTGGGTGAAATAGGGTTGTTCTAAAGCAATTTCAAGAAGACCGAAAGGCCGGAAGGAGGGCCGAGTGAGAGGAGATAAGGAATAGATCTGTTGGCGTATCGTTGGAGGGACAAGGAGTAAGGTTTATGCTGCTTGGAAGCTACAGGAAGACTGTGTGTTAGGCCACAGTCCATAACACCACAGTCAAGGATTGTGTATGGGTGTTTGAGGGCTTATATATGCCCAGATCAACAGCATAACCAAGAGTTGTCCTGTGAGGTAATACCGCAGATATTAAAGGTTGTTTTGATGACTGCTGGAGAACTGTTACAGTAGTGTTTGGTACCCTAACCATCATCATGATGTTAGCAGCAAAACTATTGTTGATTGTGTGAAGAATGAGGACTGAAGGTTGATGCCCTATCTCATGAAGCAATGACAGCTAGTGCAACAAGAAGACAGAGTTCTAGGAGATGTGTTGGTTCAAGGTTTGACCATGTTTGGCTCAGTTTAATGAACATCCTATTGGTGCCATATGAATGATCTTCAGGGGAAGATTTTGTCCTATTTGACCAGCATTGACTTCTCAAGTCAAGGATTTGCTGCTACTGTCATAAAATCTCAGTGTTGTATATTTGTACTATCTCTCTCTCTCTGTTGAACTATTGAAGATTATAAGAAGAATTGATCAAGGGTTTCCCCACATTGGGGTTTGTACCTGGCTAGTGCCACATTTTGTGTCCTCTTGTCTTGGCTTGTCTTCTATTGTTTATGTTTATGTTCTATCTGGATTTTACTATCTTGCTAATGTGATTCTAATCTGGAAATTAATATTGGGCTAATAAGAAATTTGAAGTAAATTTCTCTTAAGCATAAAACATAACAAAGTTCACAAAATAAGAGTCACATACATCATATGAAAAATGAAAATAACAATATTAAACACTAGGATCTCAATAGCTACTCCTATCTCCAACAAAATTTTGAATCCTAATGATCCTTTAGGCTTGTTTATTTATACAAAAAGTGGTTGAGGGGCAGCTACCTTGAAAAGAGGATTGCTTCCCTCCCAAATCTCGGAATTGGTGGATCTAGTTCCCTTGGATCTTCACATGTACTTGAGTTCCTCGGCTGCCAGTTGATTTGAGTTGTTGGTAAGGATTCTTTGGTCTCAAGCCGAATTGGAGAGTAAATGTAGTGGACAAGCCTCCTATATTCTCTCTAGATGCCTCCAACAAGCCCCTACATAGAAATATCTCCAAAAATTCTTCTTTTCCCTGCATATTAATCACATTAGGCCATGAAACATGACAAGCACCCTTTAGTCTTCCTACTAAGCATATTATGGCTAAAAATGCAAATTAATGTGAGAAAAAAAAAGAGTTTGGAGGTTTGGAGGTTAGCACAATGGGCCTCAAAATATACCTATTGATGGGACCCATCATCACCCCCTACTGAAAGTGTTGCTCACCCTTTGAGAAACTCAGTCACTAATGTGAAGTTCATTCATGGCCATGGTGGCATCTCTAACATTCCAAGCTATCTCATATGGTGTGCTTTCCTGTGGATAGAACCCTGCATTTGCTTCTAAGTTTGCCCACTCCTTTTGTTCTTCTAGCTAGTCTCTTCTCTCTTGTAGGCCCAACAGTAAGGGAGGTTTGATCACTATCCAATTGATCTTCAACCTTTGCATGATTCTTTTGTAGAGTGGGCTTCTCTCCAAGGCATTCCTTAGTCTTTCTGGAGAGTGATACTCTTTGATTGCAAACTGTGAGGCAGAGTATGCCATGCAAGCATGCAAACTCTTTGTCCCCAACATCCTAAAGGTATCCTCAAAATGGAGGATAGCTTGTTCTTGGGTTGCCATATACTGAGGTGCCAATTCAGGATTAGTAGAGATGATGTTGTGTTTACTAATGAACGCCTTGTTGCTCATTAATTCTACTCTAATGTATAAAGGCTCCTCTTCTTTTTTCATCACCCTTTTGACTTCTTCAGCTCTTGTTTCTTCATGGGTCAACCAAGAGGCTAGTGCCATTGGTTGCATGTCCCCCAATCTTGAGTTGGGGTCCCAAAAGTTCATGTCTATGAGGATCATATTGTGCATGTAGAACTTAGCCAGTTTGGCTCTATCCTCAATACTTGCCCCTTTGCAAAAGTCAACGAACTTCTTGTAGCCTTGGAAAGGTAGGGAGCCATATTGTGCTAGTGTCTTTATCTGGAATCGTAGCCACTGCTCCTTGAGGAAGTTAGCATAGGATTTGGATGGTTTCCTGCATTGTATGGCTTCCATGGATAAACTTGCCATAGCGGCAAGTTATATCTCTTTTTCTTGCAGCTGCTCCCTTAGCCTTTTGTTCTCTGTCTATAGTTGCTCCTTCATGACTGACTCCCTTAGTCTTAAGTTATTCAATTCCTTGCTCATTTCAGACAATTTTTCCTCCATGAGGCCCACATCTTCTACCTTCTTATCTCTTAGCTCCTTTGTTTTCTCTTGTAGCAGGGTAGCTTGTGCTTTGAGCTTCTTATATGTGACTACTCTAGTGGTGGGCCTCCCTATGGGTCAAAGGTTGTTTACCCTTGGCTTTAGCAAAGGTAACCTCAATTTTTCCTTCACTAGGTCCCACTTCTTCGCTTTGGTTGGCTTATTCATCAATGGTGATAGGGACTGTTGAAGGAGTATGAGGCTTCCCTTGCCTTATTCTGATGCTCTTTCTCATCTTAAAGTACAAGGGGCCTTGCCTGGGCTTCCTTCCCTTGGGCTTGACAGGTGTGCCACGTGTGGCCAATGTGGCAGTCGCCTCTTGTTTTGTGTTTCCTGGTGAGAGGCTTATTTGCTTCCCTTGTCTCTCTATCCTTTGAGATTTAGAGGGCAGCTCAGGGTTCTCTTCCTTTGCTCTCTGTTTCTCTCCCTCTTTTTCCTTTGTCCTTGATTTTTCCTCCTCTTCTTCTGTTTTTTCTCTCTCCTTCTCTTCCCTACCCCGAGTACTAGATGTTGGTGTTTCTTTTTGTTGTGTGGAGGTAAGGGCTTGTGTCTCAATGAATACCTCCGTATCCATGTCCACAAAGTCAGCCCACAACACAGGACTCTTTAGGTGGCTTAAGGCATCCATGATAATGAGATTGATGAGGCCATGATGGGCTATGTGTTGGTGCTTCCCTTCCCTCACTTTCTAGCTCATTTCAATGATGGACTATAAGAGGAAATGTGGAACACTGAGCCTCTTTGGAATTGGTAACTTTATCTTGAACCTCATCTCATAGAGCAACCTAAATTGATAAGCATACACAATGCTCAACCTCCCCTCACAAGATATGTACTTCAGGATCTGATAGGCCACTTTATCCCAAGGGTAAGGGAGGCTCTCTCTTCTTACTCCATTTTTGTCTTCTACAGGCTTCTCTTTATGGAGGAAGAAGTTCTTCTTGGTTGTAACATTTACTGCCTTATCCTCCTTGCCCCATCGAAGTCCTAAGGGTATGGTGGTCACTGTGCTTATGAGCTCTACGTTCAAATGGATTGCAAGTCCTCTAACAATAGTAGTGGCACTATTTTCTCCCTGAGAATTGAGGGCCATGGAAAATTCATGGGTTATCTCATCATCATACCCCTTTAATTGCTCATAGAATCCCATCCACTAATGTCTCAAAAAAATATCCCTAACAGGAGGACGTTGATGGATTCTTTTGGTGTTTGTGGGTTCTCTTTGATTGAAACCTCCTCCCATTGCTCCTACTACTCTAAGTTATTTGAGGCAAATTTTCAATATTTTCATCTTAGCAGTCTCAGGCATAGAGTTAGTGGCTAATGTTTTTCTTTTCGTGTCAGAGGAGGGGAAGGATGATACCCTTGACTATGGTAAAAACTTTCCTCTGCTCCTGTCTTGCCTTCTTATGTGATGAAATAAATCTTCAAGGGAAATTACTTGCACAAGAGGTGCCTGTAGCAAGCAATATTCTTCATGCAATTATATGAAAATTAAAGAGGGAGGAGGCCACTTACCCTTTTCAAGATGACTCTCTAATGTTCATGGGGGTTTGAGGAAAATTCCTTGTGATTTTGGCTCCTTTTTTTCTCTTAATTCATCCCTGTAGCTTTTTTTCTGTGTTCCTGTAGCACTTTAGGTTCCTGTAGCACTGGCATCCTATCCTGTAGCACCTACAAACTCAACTTGTAGAAATTAAATGGCACCCTAGGCAAACTCTAGTAGCATCTAGCTCATCCTTCAGTACCTTAGTGGGTCTCTCCAACTGTTTCGTGGGAATGAGCAATTGTGCAAGTGGAATCGAGCCTTGTACTTTTATTCCCTTTTGCGGTAATGGGCTTGGAGTGCTTTGCTGACTTGGCCTTTGCACGAATTTCCTTTTTTAACTGTTGTCCCTGTTACCACTCAAACTAGTAGGGGTCCAAGGAGGGGATCCTAAAGGTACAATTACTAGGTCAATGGCAACGATAGAGTGATAACCCACTGTCACCTCAGCTAAGGCTCCCTACTCTTTAAGGACTTTCACGATGGGAGGAGACCCATATAAAGGAAATCACTAGATTGATGTATCAATGAAGGGATAAGGAGTGATTCCTAAGGCCTATTCAAAAGAGAGACTCAATCATATGGTTTTATTGCTTGAGAAGCAAGGTGTAAGGCGCTCTAAGAAGGGCCAAGGGGATTTCAAGGGCTAGGGTTTGTAAATTAGGCTTGCAAAGGAGGGACCTAGTCCTAGAAAACCTTGTGAAAACTTAGTTTCCAAATGATCATTGTGAAATTATCGCCAATAAATTGTGGGACCACACAGGACCAAGTGGACCTAGAATTAGGTCAAGGGGGTGGAGTTGATCGATCAAGGGTGTGCTTGACCTAATTGAGGGGGAGAAGGGGATCAAAGGATACATTTTCAGTGATTTTAATGCAATGGTCCCTATGAGGTCACTAGCCAATGCGAAACCAAGGGCAAGAATCGATCTTCGAGCTAGGGCTTGGAATATCTCGAGATCCCACTATCGAAATTGCTTCAAATTTGGAAGGTTCCTAGGAGAGACAAAAACGCAGTAGAGGGAAAGAGATTGAATTTTTTTTAGGGTGAATTGTCAGAAAAATGATGCCCTAGGTCACCTATGGAGGCTAGGCCTGAAAGAAAGAGAGAAGATGAGAAAGATGTGCTTTAGAGTGATCACCAGTGGAGGATCAATGTCTAATCCTTTGGCAGAAATGGAGTCAAGGAGATTCTAATGCTTGGGATGATTTCATTTAGTCAAGGAGGCCTCTAGATCAATTTCACATGGCAATAAGAGAATGGGACAATTGATTCAAGGTCTTTATACTTCGATATGCAATATATGATGACTTATGAAGATAAAATTTCGAAAAAATATCTCTAGGAATATTCACTTATTCATACATGGCCCATGACATGATGCAACGCTATAAAAAGACAATTTCCACGATTTCACATAACAAAGCAGTAAATTTCAGCCTAGTATAGAAAAAATCCCCAGCAACATGCATGTGGCATACAAAAATGATAAAATAGCATTAAAAGAGTACTTAAATGTAAGAAAAAGTATATCCAATCATTCATTATATGCCAATAGTGAAGCTCCAAGACAAAAATGAAGAGATCCAAACATCAAAATTCATCCATTCATCCAATTTCGTCCTCCAAAACGAATAGTGAGAATCTCACAAGAGAGAATGATCCAATCCAAGTGATGATGATCAAAATGATTCATCACACTTGTATTTATATACTTCCTAATGAATTTGATTTAGCTAATTAGGCCTAATGTAGCCCCTCAAATAAAATAATGTGCATAATAACAAAACTTTTGGTGACAAGCCCACCAAATAGCTCAATAATGTAAAGATAAGCCTCTCAAGAGGGTGGAATGATCAACAAAGTGAGTCGTTAGGCCTTTGAGGAGGCTTGATGAAGTCCAACGGGTGCCATAATGAAGAAATGGACTCCAAACATAGTGGATAAGGGGTTGGCCCCTTGTTATCCAATCAAGAACCTATGGTGCTCCCAAGTGGGTGTAGGGGCACTAGGACATTCTCATGGGTCTCCGAATGGATCAAATATGCATGTAGACCATCTGTAAGGGCTGGAGTAATGACATAAGCCCTCCCTTTGTAGTGAGAGGCATCCTAAAACCTATGCCAAGTGTATGGTGCCACTGTGGAGCCGATTGGGCATGGTGGACCAAGTGCATCATACTTATTCAAAAGGTAGAACACAAGCAATCAATGAACATCGTTGGGGATCCATGAAGTAATATTTTCTATGGTGAAGGCCCATGGCTCTCAACGCTCACCCTATAAGTGCCAATGTGGCCCTTTGGAGGGCTAGGACCCCATATAAAGAGACCAACCCCCAAATGAAGACCCACCTACAAAAGATCCAATGCATCCCCTTGCCCTCCAATACAAAAACTCATTAAAATAATCAAGTAATAATGCTTACAAGTCATGGGATCAATGGGGCACTTCATGGTGGCATGCCCTTCCATAGTGGGCTTTCACATGTACAAGCGTCTCCAAGCTCAATAGGCAGTTAACCAAGGACCCTATTAGATGGCTTCAACCTCTAAAGGGGTTGGCATGTCCATGATACATCCTTTAAGAGGTAGGTGGAAAATGATATAATAATGGAATGGAGTGGGGATCAGGAGAATCATCTAGACCACGTGTCAACGTGCATGGGTAGCTATAATAAGGGAAGCCCACACCTAGTTATATGAGTGAGGAGGGAGAAAATTGCCGTACATCAGTTACCCCGACCTTTTTTTTTCACCCTTCTTCATATGCCTTTTACCTTTGATTGATTTTTCTTCATAATTTCTTGAAGCTCCAAGGGATGGAGAGCATGATGTATAATATGTAGTAGTGGATACCCACTTAAGGTGAGGCAGTTCATTGCCCACTAGGGGTTGGGACAATCATGGGTTCCTTAATAATGGAGGGGGCTCACCTAGGGCCCATAGGAACCAGGGTGATGGGCATAGATAAGGGGCAGAGCTCATGTTCAGCTTTTGCCCACGTGCTGAATTTGTATGTCCCGACCATATTTTGCATTTTGTGGTACATTTCCTATTGAGAGTGGCCAAATTATGATTTTTATTTTCTTTCTAGCTGCATCAACCTCCGGGGCATCATTCTGGGCCCAACCCAAGGTGTGGATAAGAGGCAGGGGGGCTAACCTTGTGTGGACCTAATGGACACATGTGGACCCATATAGGAAAAGAGATAAATGGGGCTAAAATGAGTGGAAGGGGAGCAATGTAGGTGGTATCAGGAAGCGAGACCATGCAACCAAAATTGGGATTCCCCATATAGTGTCATCCCTAAAGCTAATGGCCAATAAAGGAAATCCCACGGGACTAGGATACAAAGGTAACGACAAAATCGGGCAATGGAGACAATAATACAAACCTAACCCAATCTTTCTGCCGAATCCCCCCACCAATTCATACCCAAAAGTGCTCATGACAAGTAAGGAGAACTACTCAATTATACCAATGAAACCCATACCTTTGGGGTTGGAAGGCCCAACTTCAAACATACATTCATAATACATTGGCGAGGGACCACTTGGTTGGTTCAGGTGGCGGAGAAAATGAAACATCAAGCTATCCGAGGGTTGCAAGGGGCTGCTAGCTGTTGGTTGAGGACCATCTAGGAGAAAAACGTTCTCCCATATACATTACCCATAAGTGGTGGGTAACATCTGGCTCCAATTGGGACATGAGCTCTTCGAAAAGTGCATGAAGCTACTCGAACGGGAGGTCATGAGAACACCAGCGATCTCTTGCTTACCGTAGACCTCTTACCTGCACATATCAAAGACCAAGCACATGGTGCAGCATGTTTTTGCAGTGTCTTATGATCATCGATGCTTAGTGTTACGCTGTAAAAATCAACAAGAAATTAAAGTGCAAATTTAATCTAAATTCAACTAATCTATCATGAGAATATCATATGATGTTAGTTCTAATGAAAAAATAAGCATGCAATGCATCCTACCCTAACATGCATAAGACGAAGATAATATTAAGTGTAATCATAAAGCCAGTGCAACCAACATATCATCAAATAAATATAAATATGTCTACCTATATGATCACTCATGCTGCAAATCCCAAAGCAAATGCAAACCCAATCACATGAAGGATGATGCGAGCGGGAGGTGGGAAAATATGGTTTCCATGCGATGTAAGAGGAATCCCTAAGAGAAGAAACATGAGTAAATCTAGAAGTGTGGGGCCTTCCCTCCAACTACACAACAGTGGAATGAATGATTACCCTTAAGAACTTCTTATCACAATCATTGCCCATAATATTGTGCTTCAGAAGGTCATGATGGGAAGAGAAAGGAGATTTGGGATAAGGAAAGGGACAACATATTGGTTGCTCAATGGAGTGATTGCATTCACAACCTTGAGGGTATGAGGGGGAAGGAGGGCTGCAACTAGTGGATGGTTCTTCCTGAACACCATAACTAGGGAGGTGAAAGGGTCCATGGTCATTGGAGATCATAAGAAAGGGGTGAGTGAATCACTTGTGGAAGACTTAAGATGGAAGACTTAAGATGATGAATGAGAGAAAAGGGCAAAGGGGAAGGTGAAGTCTCAACAGGATCTCTTTCCTGAAAATACAACTCAAGAGGCTCAAGTGATTTCAATATACTCTAGAAATCATAAGGAAGCAAGGTAGGAGAGAAGGCTTATCAATTCCATCATTGTTAGTATCAAAGATAGGGTCTTCCTAAAAAGGAGAATCAATTACCTCCAATTTCCCTCTTTCTGCCGAATACCCCTACCAATTCATGCCCAAAAGTATTCATGACAAGTAAGGAGAACTACTCAACTATACCAACGAAAGGCATACCTTCGGGATCGGAATGCCCACCTTCAATCATACATTCATAATAGATGGGCAAGGGACCACATGGCTAGCTCAGGTGGCAGAGAAAATGGCACATCAAGCTATCTAAGGGCTGCAAGGGGCTATTGGTTGTCAGCTAAGGACCATCTAGGAGAAACATTTTCTCCTATATACACTACCCACTGGTGGTGGGTAACAGTCTCCACTCCTCGTAATTATCACCCCCCCCAGTTTGACTTTTCCACATTGCATGGGTGGCTAAGTAGACTGCAGTTTACTAATCAAAGGTGGCCAAGTTTAATGGCCACCTCCAGCCCATAAAAACCCTATTCTCGTTCATTAAACACATTTTTTACCATTATGTTATAGGGAAGAAGTGAAGGTTGTCATATATAAGTTGTGATGTCGAATTGCTAGAGATGCATGCATGTTGCTGCTGAGCTGATGATCGATCAACTGTCCTCTGGAGGTGTTGACTTCCTTTGTTTGCTTACGCATAGGGCTTCACAACATAATGATGTAGTCGACTAATGAAATTTTTCTTCCATGCAAACCTCTTTCCAGTGTTCGATCTGCTATTGCTGGAGTGGATAGGTGACCTTACAATTGCTCCTCAGGGATGGTGTGACTTCTCTAGACCTCAAGAATGGCCTCTTAATAGTTGACTTCTGTAGAATCATATGTGCTCTAGCCTCGAGATTTTGCAGGGAGGCTAAGACACATACATTCTCCAAGACCCAAAAATCGTTTAGGAAAATTCCACCTAGAGATGGTTTAATTAAAATAATTAATCATTTTTAATGTATTCCGAAGTCTAAACTTAGGAAATGTGATTAATTAAAGGGTATTAATTAAATCTGGTGTGAATCTTCTAGAAGAAGATGAGGATCAACTCCAGTTAATATTAGCCTTTGATTATGTTCTAATCTTGGTTGTTGGCGATCCAACGAGAGATTATAAGAAGGAGCTTGATGGGCACTTGGAGAACACGCCGAGATAGTGAGATCTAGAGATCAAATTTCACAAGAGTAGCAACGCTGAGTTGTCGAAGAGAGATCAAGTGATCTTCTTGTAGTGAGGGGCAAGGATAGTAGAGCGGAGGAGCATTTTCCAGTTCCGAAGAGCGCAAGGCAGAGAAGGCAATGAGAGGTTTAGAGAGGCGACGTAGTGCTTCAAAGGGAGTCTGTATTTTTTCTAAGAGTAGTTTAGATTTAGAACCGAAAGCTGAGGTGTGAGACTGGAGGGCCAGAGGGTTGAAGTTCCAGTCAGCAAAAGATCAGCTAGAAGGGCGACGCAGTTCCTAGAAGTTGTGATGCAGATCTGCGTAGGCTGATGCGGAGACTCCGCAGAGGCAGCGTGGGGCCATTAATTCAGAGCCTGGATCAGATTCGGATCGCTAGTGACAATGTGAGAATATTTCTCACTACCTCTTTGCCAGTTTATTCTCTATATCAGATTGCCAGTTTGGGAATTTAATGATTGGTACTCAGATTACCACTGCATAATAATAAAACCCTCAGTTATTTTACTGGTTTTCCCAAGTTGGGTTTTTCCAGGGACATTGGTCCAAAAACAACGGTGTAATTGTGTGTGTGTTTATTTCTCTCATGTGCAGTATTTTGTTTCTGCAGTATTTTATATTGTGAAGGCTGCAATAGATTTTATTTTGATGTTTAGTGTGTAACACTATAATAACTTGATTCATAAATTAACAAGTAGGAGAAATTTAATCAGTTGCTACAGTAGGAATTCAGGATCTCCGAATTTCACATGTTATCAGAGGGCAGATCATAAGCCAGAGAGCTTAGCGCAAAAGAAAGGAGGCAATTCGAATTTCTGCATAGGCAGTAAATCGAAACCCTCAAGGGCAACGTATTTCCTTGGCCAGAAGGGTCAGTTTTTCGTGGGAATTTTACTTCTCTGAGTGAGTCGATAGAGAATAAAATTTTCCAGATCGAAGAGCAGTTTCCTTGCAAAGAAGAACTTCAGTTGGGATGTAGATTTTGCAGCAGTTTGCTAGTGCAAATAGCTTCAGAAGGAAGGAAGAACACACACTGAGGGAATTTTTCCTCGAGGGTCTTCTAGCCAAGAAGTTTGAATTTTTGTAGTAGAGCAACAGTAGTTGTGTGTGGGATTTCTCACTCCATAAGGGAGTGTGAATAGTTGGGTAGTAGGTGCACAGAGGAGAAGAGGAGGAATTCGACTTTTTCAGAGAGATGACATCAGCTGGGTTGAGAGATCAAGATTGGTTGGACAGAGCCTTCAAATATGTGATCTGGAAGGCTAGAATTGCTTGCCTTCTAGATGAGCATGATCTCAAAACTTATATCGATAGTGTGGTAGTGGTACCCGCAGATGCAAATCTGCTTAAGAAGTACAAGAAGGAGATTGCGAGAGCTAAGAGGTTGATTCTCGATGGGGTTCGAGATCACGTAGTATCTCACACAGCTGGAAAAGATACTGCTTGACAGATGTGAGAGGCACTAGCTACATTGTATGAAGGATCTTCCAAGCAGTGGAAGATATATCTTGAGGAGAAACTGAGATGCACGATGATACAGAAGGGGGAGCATATAGACCCCTTCCTTACTAGGCTTCAAGATGTCCGGGATTAGTTGGCTTCAGTAGGGAGAGCGCCCCAGCCTACATAGTTTGTACGATTAGCTCTGAGCAATGTTTCCGAAGAATGGCAAGTTTTCGTCCAAAGTATCCTGGGCAGAGAAAAACTTCCAGATTGGGAATGTGTGTGCGGTGGTCTGCAGCAAGAGAAGATGAGGCGAGATCTGGTGAAGAGCACCATCAGTGGTGATAGCAGCAATAGTGGGACGAAACAAGTAAAAGAGGAGGAAGACATGGCCCTCGCATCTAAGGGGTAGCAGGAGCACCGCAAAAGAACGAAGGACATTTCAAAGATCAAGTGCTTCAGATGTGGTGAGCTTGGCCACTACAGCACTCAATTTCCTCTCAGGAAGAAGGACAAGGAGGAGAAGCAGGATCACCAGGTTGCTTCCGATGAGATCGACAAGTTGTCCTCTAGATTGGAGGAAGAGTTTTCCATGATCGTCGAGATGCCTCTAGGCCTGAGGTGGGGTGATCTGGAATTGTAGCCCCAGAGAGCTACAAGATGGACAGGATTCTTGAGGAGGTCCACCTCTTGAATCAGTACCTTGCTACGAAGCCCATAGTCAATAGTAGCAGGATGGACCAATGGCAGTTGGTGCAGTCAGGTGCCAGAGTGACAGATGCAGTAGCTAGTGGCAGTCTGAGACTAAGCAGCGCAAAGAAGAGTTAGCAGCAATGCAGATGGCATAGTGTAGACTCAGGCTTCAGTAGCAGCGCAGTGGCTTCAGTGACAACGTAGAGGCTAGCAGTAGTCAGAACTCGAACAACGAATGCATCATACTAACCACAGTTGGTCCAATATTTTGGATTCTTTTTTGTTGCAGTTGTTGCAGTTGCAACAGCAACAATTGGAGAAGGTTGCAGTGCATATGTAGTGTTGGCAACAAATTAGCAGGGCCAATAGCATCACGGATGCAACAATCAAAGTTGCGTAGTAGCTAGTTGGCAGCAGCAGCGCAGCAGAAGATGGTTGAAAGATAGAGTGAAGCTTCAGTGGGTTGCAGCACTAGAGCACATTCCTTGTTAAGAGGGAGTGTTTATTTCTGTAGCATCAAATGTGCTCTAGCCTCGAGATTTTGCGGGGAGGCCAAGACACATGCATTCTCCAAGACCCAGAAATTGTTTGGAAAAATTCCAACTAGAGATGGTTTAATTAAAATAATTAGTCATTTTTAATGTATTCCTAAGTCTAAACTTAGGAAATGTGATTAATTAAAGCGTATTAATTAAATCTTGTGCGAATCTTCTAGAAGAAAACGAGGATCAACTCCTAGTTAATCTTATGCTTTCATTATGTTTTAATCTTGGTCGTTGGTGCTCCAACGAGAGATTATAAGAAGGAGCTTGATAGGCACTTGGAGAATACACCAAGATACTGAGATCTAGAGATTGAAATTCTCAAGAGTAGCAGTGCTGAGTTGTCGGAGAAAGATCGATTGATCTTCTTGCAGTGAGGGACAGGGATAGTAGACCAAAGGAGAATTTTCCAATTCCGGAGAGTGCAAGGCAGAGAAGGAAACAAGAGGTTCAGAGAGGCAGTGCAGTGCCACGCAAAGGCAGCGCAGAGCTTCAAAGGGAGTCTATTTTCGCTGAGAGCAATCAAGATCTAGAGCTGGAAGCCAGGGTGTGAGACTAGAGGGCCAAAGTGTCGAATTTCTAGTCAGCAGAAGATCAGTTGGAAGGGTGACGAAGTTCCTAGAAGTTGTGACGTAGATCTGCATAGGTTGACGTAGAGACTATGCAAAGGTAGCATCGAGCTAGCGATTTAGAGCTTGGATCAAATTCGGAGCGCCAATGATAGTGTAAGAATATTTCTCACTACCTCTTTTCCAGTTTATTCTTTGTATCAGATTACCAATTTGGGCATCTAATGATTTGTATTCAAATTACTACTGCATAATAATAAAACCCTCAATTGCTGCACAGGTTCTCCCAAGTTGGGTTTTTCCGGGGACACTGGTCCAAAAACAACGGTGTAATTATGTGTGTTTATTTCTCTCTTGTGCAGTATTTTGTCTCCACAGTCTTTTATATTGTGAAGGTTGCAGTAGATTTATTTCGATGTTTACACTGTAAATAACTTGATTCATAAATTAACAAGTAGGAGAAATTTAATCAGTTGTTGTAGTAGGAATTCAGGATCTCCAAATTTTCACATTGATGCCTCAGGGTGGCCAAGTCTTCATTCTGGAGCTGTAAGAATTTTTGGTCTATGGTTTTGTTGGATCTGTGCAGGGTGCTACAGGGTTGATCTCCTTCCTGTAGTAGTCACTCAGTTCCTCCTCAAAAATTCATATTGCATTTACGGACTTGGACAAATCATAGTGGGTCTAGGGATAGGAACAGAATATTCAGAAGGTGGTAAAGTTTGTGAAAAAGAAAAAGGTGAAGGAAGAGTCCTTTTTCTATATTTTTTATATGGTCAGAGGTGGAACCTTGAGGATGAAATTGGCTAAATGGAGAGGATGAGGGGTGAAGGAATTTGGGTGGATCTCTCCCAACATTTCCCAAAGAAAAACATGACCTTTTGGCACCTTTTTCCAAGTGGATCTCCCTCCTGTAGCATTTCAGGTTGTTCCTGTCGTAGTTCAGGACACTCCTGTAGCATTGCAAGAATGAGGCAAAATATGGTTCAGTTGCTTGCTAAATGATGGAGAGAGGTAGGAAGGTAGATGAATGATGATGAAAATGCAATTGTTGGCTAGGAAAAATGGAGAAATGGATTGTGGACCCTATTCTATAACCATTGTCCCACCCAGTTCTATAACCATTATTCCTTTGACTGTCTGGAGTCTTGCAAAGGAGAAATGCTAGCAGAATTGATGTAAGGACTCCTCCTTGTGTCTTATTTTTTCCCCCTTTTCTCTTTTTCTTTTTCTTTTGAGACATGTAGACTGCCTCTGGAGAGCTTTTCAACCTATATGCATGCCCTAGGCGCCTCGGAGGAGGTTTTCACCTAGGGATATTTTCATCTTACTTTTCTGCTCTTTTTTTTATATTTTTTCTTGTTTTTCTTGCTCTTGGGTTGCATCATAGAGGTTTTCAACCCTAGAGTTGGCCCTCATGGAGATTTTCATCTAGGCCCTTTATTTTGACCTTTTTTCCTTTTTTAGAAGGTTGGTGGACTGAGGACTGTGAGCCTCCCAATCACATTCAACTCCTTGCTAATTGAACTAATAAACTCTTCTTTAGACAGAGGTCTTCTGAACAACTTCAACCTATAACCATTAACAAGCAAGTGAATACCTTCCTCGTCAATTGTTCTGATTTGGATAGACCCATTCTCATGACATCTTTCCACTAGATAGGGGCCCAACCATCTTTTCATTGATTTTCCTTTGAAATCCTTGAATCCGAAATCATACAACAGGGCCCAATCACCTTCTTGAAAAGTCCTCTCCCTAATTTGTTTGTCATTGCCAATGTAGTTGGACTACCTCAGTGTGCAAGAGATCTTGCAGCCAGAATTCATCTAAACGATTGAGTTGGAGCATTCTCTCTTGTTGTGTTGCAGTGAGGTCTAAGTCTAACTGAGTTTCCATCCTTAAGGGGTTGTATTCAAATTCAATGGACAACAGGGCCTTCTTCCCATAGACTAGTTTGAATGGGGTAAATCTAGTTGTGGTCTTCCAAGTGGTGTTGTAGGCCCAAGAGGCTTCTACAAGTCTGTCTGCCCAATGCTTTCTGCTATTGCTAACAACCTTGGTCAGAATGTTCTCCAATACTTTGTTTGTGACCTCCACTTTCCTGTTTCCCTGAGGGTGATAGGCAGTGGATGTCCTGTGCTTGATGTGGTGTTGCTTCATGAGGTCTTCGATCAGATTTGAGGTGACTTGTGTCCCTTGATCAGTGACCAACTCTCTTGGAAAACCAAACTTGTAGAAGATGGTCTCCCTCAGAAACTCAGCCACCTTTTGCTCAATTGTTGCCTCAACTGCCTTTGTTTCAGCCCATTTAGTCAGGCAATCAACGCACACAATGATATAATTCTTTTGTTCTGATGGGGGATCAATGGGCCCAATGAAGTCCATGCCCCATTTCTCAAATGGCTCTAGAGTCACTTGAGGTTGTAAGGGCATTTCTTCCTTAGGTGTGGGCTTACCCATCCTTTGGCACTGATCACACCTGGTGGTGTACCTTCTTGCATCTTGATGTAGAATGGGCCAGTAGTAACCTGTTTGTATAACTTTGAAGGTTGTTTTCTTAGCAACAAAGTGGCCTCCACAAGGTCCATCATGGCATGCTGAGAGGATGTAAAAGACCTCCTCTTCCCTCACACATCTCCTCAAGATCTGATATGGCCCCAACTTGAAAATATTTCCCCAATTCAAGTGAATGGGGCACTTTTCCTAATAATCTTGCTTTTCTCCTTGCAGGATAGATTAGGAGGGAACATCTCAGCAACCAAGTAGTTGGCTATATCAACAAACTAAGGAGAGAGCACCGAGATGGCGAAAAGGTGTTCATCTGGGAGCTAATCATATACCATTTCCTCATTTTCTGCAAGCAAGTTAGTCTTGACAAGAAATCTGTAACCACATTTTCTTTCCCTGGTTTGTCAATAATAGTCAAATCAAATTGCTGCAATAATAACAACCATCTAATTATCCTAGCATTGACATCAGGTTTTTTCACTAAATACTTAATGGTTGCATGATCAGAGTGGACAAAAGTTTGATATGCAATGATGTAATGCCTAAACTTGTTCAAAGAGTGTACCACATCCAGGAGATCCTTTTCAGTGAGTGTATAATTTAGCTCACCTTTAGAAAGGTTCTTACTGATGAAATAGATAGCATAAGGCAATTTGTCTTCCACTTGTCCTAAGGCTACCCCTACAGCTTCATCTGATGCATCTGTTGCGAGATCCTTTTTAGTGAGTGTATAATTTAGCTCACCTTTAGAAAGGTTCTTAGTGATGAAATAGATAGCATAAGGCAATTTGTCTTCCACTTGTCCTAAGGCTGCCCCTACAGCTTCATCTGATGCATCTGTGTGTATTTGGAAAGGTAATGCCCAGTTGGGACCTCTAAGGATGGGTGCAATGATCAACTTTTATTTTAGCACTTCAAAGGCCTCTTGACAGTTGTTTTTCCAACAGAAGTCTAAATCTTTAGTCATTAGTCCAAACAAGGGTGAAGACAATTTACTGAAGTCTTTAATGAACCTTCTATAATACCTATCCAATCCAAGGAAGCTCTTGACATCGATATGCTTTTGACAAATAAGGACCCTTTTAAGGATGGCAATTTTGTTGGAGTCAACCTATATCCCTTCCTTGGATATGGAAGGGCCAAGGATAGTCCCTGCATTCATCAAAAATTCAAATTTCTCAGGACTCAATGAAAGATTCATCTCAATGCATTTCTTTACAACTTTGGGCAGATTAGAAAGAATTTCCTGGAAGTCAAATCCATAAAGAGTGAAGTCATCCATGTACATCTCAATAGTGTCATGAACAAGGTCAACGAAGATACTTAGAACTGCCCTCTGGAAGGTAGTAGGAGCATTGCAAAAACCAAATGGAAGGACCCTATAGGCAAAGGTACCCCAAGGACATGTGAATGTGGTCTTATCTTGCTCCCCAGGGTTGTTTTGTATTTGGTTGTTCTAACGACCTATCTATAAAAGTAATATTAAATAAATTTTAGTAAATAAATTATATTAATCAATTAATAGAATAATAAAAATAAACTAATGATAAAGTATTTTAATATAAGCCTAACCCTTTATATTAAAATCAGACAAAAGGAAAGTTAATCAAAAAAATCAATATACCCTTTAAAAAAAGAAATGTATATGACACGACATAGGAAGGGTGTCATGAGGAAATGAAGCAGTGGGTGTTGGACGAAGGACAACCACCGCCAAGAAACAGTTTATAAACCAGAAAGAAGAGTTTGGGAAGGGAATTGAAAAGAAGAAGGGAGAACGAAGGGGATACTAACGAAGTAAACTTGAGTTATCAACGGAAGGAGAGTTGGTTGTTCTGAGGTTTCTGGGCACAGGGGAACAATCTGCTTCAACTGAGAAGCTTACTGGATTGAGTAGCGAGGTTCTGCTCAGTTTGGCTAGGTGGTTTCAGTCTTTTGGTAAACGGGAGCGAGCAGGAGGAGTTCTGAAACATTTTCATCTGCAGCAGACCAAGTAAGTACTTATCATCGAATCAAGCAATTAATCATATGAAGTTTTGCATAAATTTAGAACATAATTTTTTCTTAAAGTTTCATACTCTGTTTAGAATAGATAGCTCTATAAAAACTCCTTACAATATTTACAGTTCAGTAAATCTTTATAGTTCAGAAATAATTCTTTACATCAGCTCAGCCCTTACATTTGGTATCAGATCCAAGTTAAAATCTCAGACCTGTTAAAATAAGGTTATAGTCATAATAAATGAGAAACAAAAGGGATGAATTCCTGTATACATCTGCAAAATCAATTCCAGGATGCAATTCTGCACCCACAGAAGACACTTCAAGCATTCATGTTGCAGCGTTGTACCCCTCCGTAATTTTTGGGAACGCCTGGAATGGCCCACAATGAAACCCCATACGCTGCTTTTCTATGTCAAGGTGGCAATAAGGGAACGCAGAGCGGAAATTCTCCATGAATTCGAGCTTATAAGCCAACTCCTCTGATATCAGGTAGCCAAATGCATAGTAATGCTTTGTAGAGACTGATTAAATATTTATTTTGGCTTCCTCCTCACTTCCGACAAATCTGGGAAAGAGTTTTAATATAACTATCAACGATTTCATCTCTGATAGGATTGCCCTGTGGGAACCTCATGGAAATGGTCCAGTGCTCGTAATCCAAACCAGACAGTCGTGCAGTCGCTGACAGGGTCAACCTCTACCACTAGTTGCCACACCCTTTATTCATTGGGCCGACGCACGCAACGTCCTCATGACCACCGCCAGGCCCCATTAAAGATGATAGAAAAGCTCTCAGAAACGTCCCACCGTGAAACCCCATGGTTGAGACTCTGCCATTGAAAGCACTTTGAAATGTGACCCATCAGTCTTATCGTTGTGGTGGCTTGACCCGTCAGTCTCATTGCCGTGGTGGTTGGGCCATCAATCTTATCACCTCACCATTTGAACATCCCGTGCCATTGCCCTCAACTGCCTCGGTCATGGTATATTGGATGTTGCAAACACGCACCTTTAGATCATTGTGTATCTCAGTTAGTAAGGCGTGAACGCGACCTTCAGTCTGACGCTCTCCCAATTGTGTACTCAACTAACTATAAATAGAATATAACTATACACCAAAGTATTATTTACTGTGGAGAGGGTATGGCGCGACATTGATAGTTTATCTGACGCGTGATGAATTGCATGCCCCGTGGGCTCTAGTATTGAAGACCATAAGTCATAATATGAATTATCTAAACTATCGTGTTAATAAATTATGAACGATGAAATTTCATATGGTTTGAACCCTCATTCATCATTTGACACCTGAAAAATAAAATTTATTTATAACTATGGGATTTCACATAGTCTGAACCACATATATGATATGGGTTGTTGTATTATATATATGTGCCACAATATATATCATGGTATCGTAACTGTATAGCATAAACAAAAAAACGCCATTAAAACCATTCAATTTTCAAAGCCACACGCATCGGTTATTTTACAGCAATTTAAATCCTTCACAGCCATATGTTTTTGCTATTCCATAGCCTACAGGTGCGTGTATTATTGCTCAGTACCTAGTTTATAACCCACACGTCCGACGGATCATATTGAGTATATGATTTTTCTTTTTTTTTTCATAATACCAAAGTTCATCAAGTATTAGCCATAACGAAAGCCTACCATGTGCTATTTTTAAGTCCTAGGCTAATGCACTAAGCACCAAGTCACAAAGGAAGAGAATATAGGTTGTAGCAAATATATGATATATACATATAGCGTTACAAAATTAAGGAGCCATGTGATCATCAGTTTGAAACCCTGTTGTGCAGGCAGAGCCCAAGGCACATCCACTTCGATTAAAAAAAAAAAAAAAAACAAACAAACTAAACTCTTTCCACTTCAATATCTATTCCAGTAACCACTTTAATGGAAAACCGGAACCGTGGGCTGCTACAACAATATAGATGTCGATTAGACTTACAATATATTATTTATTTGTATATTTTATTTACCACTTGGACTGATAAATAATATACATTCCGAAATTAGGTTGGCTGCGCTTATATTTCTCCGTGCCATTAATATGAAGTACTTATTTATTTTAAATTTTGTTATTGATAATAATATTAAAAAAAAACGTATGCGTCATAAGTATAAATTTTATATTAATTTTAACTTTATATGTAATGGCCATATTTATATACTCAGTGAGGACTTATACATAGTTAGGCATAAAAAAAATTAGGCTATTATTTATGTTATGTTACAATGATTATGATAATAAATTTAAGACTCATGCATTAGAATAGTATTATTATGCATTAGAATAGAAAAACCCTGACAAGGAGGTCGCAAAACCACCCTCCTTGACCTCAATACTAGTAAGATCTGCCTAGCAGATAAAAATAGAAAAAAAACCTATACCCGTTACAAATGTGAAATTGCAAAAACTATATGTTAAATCCGAATGTATACCTCAAAATTTTCACAAAATTTTATTATGTAAACATGAAACATTACAATGGTAAGGACATATGAGCGACGATGACGTGATCAGGCAACATCACCGTCATTAATGCCACCACCGTCGTCATCATCATCTCCATTGCCACCACCATCATCATTGCCTCCATCGAGACCATCATCAATACCGATTGCTCCAACACCGGAGCTGAGCGTGATAATGAACTCATTGGAAGCTTTATTGGAAACACTAAAAGGGTCAACCATGGCCAAGACCAAAGAAGAACTTCAACCCTTAGCAACCAATTCAATAGAACCAAAGAATTTTGAGTATAAAAGATCAAAGGAAGATATTTCTAGGGAGCTTCAAAAAATTAAACTCCTAGAATTTTCAGGAGGTCGAGCAGGAGAACGTGTTGAGGCATGGTTAGAAGGAATGAACAGATGTTTTAAATTAAGAGAATATTCTTCTTCTGCAAAAGCAAAAATTGTTGTATTTCAATTAAAGGAAAGTGCCTTGATTTGTTGGGGAAATCTGGAAAAACAACTACACCTCACAACGGATAATGTCCCTTGGGAATTGTTCGAGGAAAGATTCCGTGCAAAGTATTTACCTCCATATTTTCAACAACAACAAGCCGGAGCCTTTCATACATTATTTCAAGGTAATAAAACAGTGGAGGAATACGAGATAAGGTTTATGGAGCTTGTGAAATACATTCACTACTTAGATTCTGATGAACGTCAGGCTGAACGCTTCATATTTGGGTTAAATGCTTGCATCGGGACCTTGGTGAGCATGTGGAAACCATCATCAGTAGCTGAGGCGGTAGAATGTGGCCGTTATGCAAAAGAAAATCTAGGAATCAACAAGGATGTAGGGCCAGCAGAACCTTTACAATCAGGATTTCCAGGAAAGACTCCCCGAAATTTCTTCAGGGGAGGTAGCTCAAGGACACCTTATGGTAATAGATTTATTCCAAGAAATGTAGGAACAAGAGCTCCCATGGCAATTAATACTATAGCCGCTAAATCATAAAACACCAGTCCATGAACATCTCATGGAACTGCTAATAGAGGAAGAAATTCAAGAGGAAGCAACATGAGAGGACGAAGCTCTTTATCTAGAAATTCATGTCATGATTCAAGAGGACCAACACAGGTTAATTGTTGGGGATGTGGAGGACCGCATTTTCAACGTGATTGTCCAGAAGCTTCATCAGGTATATTGCATAGGACTGGAAAAGAACCAATACCAAATACCCAAAGTGATCATAGAATTCATGCATTAGTCAACAACGATCAAGCAACACATCAATCCACTGTAGTGGAATCTTCAGGTATTATTAATGGTATAAAACTCAAAATCTTATTTGATACTGTGCCAAAGATAGTTTCATTTCGTCATATGCATTAAACAAATGTGGGTTGGCAACTCACAGACAAAATGATTTTAGACAGGTAGAAATGACCTCAGGAGAACTTCAATCCGTAGACTTAAGTGTGGATCAATGCAAAATTGACCTAGGGTTCTGTTCGACTAAATTGAAAGTTTATGTCACAACTTTAGGGACTTATGATCTTGTCATAGGTATGGATTGGCTAGAAGATCATCAAGCTTGGGTAGCTTGTTATGGGAAAAGAATTCTAGGTATAAATGATGAAGGAGAAGCGATCCAAATTCAAGGAATCAAGAGAAAAGTATCTTTACGCTACATATCAGCAATGAAAATGAAGCGTTTCTTAAGAAAAGGTTGTCAGACATATGTAATTCAAGAAGTAAGTAAAGAAAAAGGACCATCCTTAGAACAATATCCAGTGTTAGTCGAATTTCCAGATGTATTTCCAAAGGATTTACCAGGATTACCCCCTGAAAAGAGAGCTAGATCTCACAATAGAATTAAAACCTGGTACTCAACCAATCTCTAAAATACCTTATAGAATGACAGCTCCAGAACTTCAAGAATTACAAATTCAATTGAAAGAACTATTGGATATAGGACATATTTGACCCAGTATATCTCACCTTGGGGTGCTCCTATAATTTTTGTCAAAAAGAAAGATGGATCCTTAAGATTATGCATAGATTATTGAGACTTGAATCAAGCTACAGTAAAGAATCGATATCCTATGCCTCGAATTGATGATCTCTTTGATCAAATGAAAGGAGCTACTGTCTTTTCAAAAATTGATCTGCGACTAGGCTATCATCAGCTAAGGATTTCTGAAAGCGATATTTCTAAGACTGCATTCTGGACACGCTTCGGACATTATGAATTTACTATGGTACCATTTGGGTTAACAAATGCACCAGCAGCATTCATGAATCTTATGAACAGTGTTTTCCGCAAATATCTTGATCAATTTATACAAGTCTTTTTAGATGATATACTCATCTATTCCAATAATGAAAAAGAGCATGAAGATCATTTACGAATAGTGTTGTCCAGCCTCAAAAAACATAAGTTGTATAGAAAATTATCCAAGATTCCAAGTGTTTGTTCTTTCAGAAAAAGATTCATTACCGAGGTCATATCATATCAGGTGAAGGGATCGCAGTAGACCCTGAGAAGGTAAAATCAAACATGGAATGGCCAATACCAAAAAACGCACATGAAGTATGAAGCTTTATGGGTTTAGTTGGTTACTACCGAAGATTTGTGGAAGGATTCTCCAAAATTGCAAAGTCGATTACAACCCTTCAACGTAAAGATGTTAAGCATGAATGGACTAAGGAATGTAATAAAGCATTCTCTAAACTCAAAAGACTACTGACCAGCGCACCAATCTTAAGAGTCCCTCATATGGACAAAGATTTTACGGTATGTACTGATGCATCTAAACATGGGTTAGGTGCAGTATTAATGCAGGATAGAGGAGTAATAATATATGTCTCCAGAAAGTTAAAGCCTCATGAAGAACTCTATGCTACTCTAGATTTAGAGTTAGCTGTTGTAGTACTAGCTTTAAAAATTTGGAGACATTATCTAGTGGGGCGAAGTTTTACACTTAAAAGCGACTATCAAAGTCTACAATATTTGTTCACACAAAGAGACTTGAATGCTAGACAAAGATGATGGAGTGAATTCCTAAGTGAATATGACTTTGGAATATCATATATTAAAGGAAAAAAAATGTAGTAGTAGATGCTTTAAGCAGAAGACCACGAATATTCTCCCTCATACCTACCAAAGTAGACTTAAGACAGTGAGTACTAGAACATCTCATAAAGGATAGCTAGTATTTAAAGGTAAGATCTAGTCTTGATAGTAAAAAGCCAAATAATCTAAGTTTGAAAGATATGAACTAGAAGATGATGGAATCTTACGATTTCATGGGAGGATGTATATTCCTGATAATAGGGATCTTCGAGACAATATCCTTAAGGAAGCTCATAGAGCAGTGTATTGTGCACATCCTGGAGTAAAGAAAATGTATACAGATACCAAGAAACTTTTCTTCTGGTTGGGCATGAAACGTGATATCGTTCAATTCATTGCAAGATGTTTGGAATGTCAACAAGTAAAAGCAGATCATTGTCATCCAGCGAGTCTTTTACCACCTCACAACATTCCTATGACCAAATGGGAGATTATTTCTATGGATTTTATCACTAGGATACCTCTTACTTCTCAAAGACAAAATGCCATTTTGGTAGTAGTGGATAAATTAATGAAAAGCACCCATTTCATTCCCGTAAGAGATACTTATGAAGTTACTAACATAGCTCGAGTATTCATAAATGAAATTATCAGATTTCATGGAGTACCTAAGAAGATTATATCAGATAGAGATTCTTGATTCACTTCAAGATTCTGGACTTGCATCATGTAAGTCGAAATTTTGATGTTATTCGTGTTATCTTACTGGTTAACTGGATGTATGGTGTTATCTTTATTCTTGTATGGGTTAAATGTAACGTGGAATTCTTCTGGGATGTTGAATAAGTGATTAAATGCATGCGTTCACCTTTGAGGGATTGGGCAAATGTTCCTAGAGGCACCTCTTAGGTTAAAGACCTAGAAACTTTGTCTCCTTTGAAAATTTGTAGTATAATTATCTATTGATCTAGTTGCTTCCCTTAGAGAGGCTAGCAAAGATCAATTAGGGATCCTTAGCTCACAAAATTCCATGATCTATGTGTATCTTGACTCCATTAAGCCCAAGCAAAAGGAATTGATTCTCGTATCCCTTTGGTGGTCAAAATAACATTTATTTTCTTCATTTCTTCCCATTTTAGGCCTAACCCAGAAGGTCTCCTAGGGCATCACACGACATCATTTGTAGCCATCCAAACCCCTTGAAAATTTGTCCACTACTGCGTTGTAGTTTGCTCAAGAGGTCCTCAAAATTTCAAGTAATTTCAACGGTGGAATTCTGAGATATAGCAAGCCCTAGCCACAAGACCATTCCTTACCCTAGGTTGATTTTGGATTAGTGACCTCATCAGGATCATTGCATCCAAGTCTCAAAAGAAAATTTTCCCTTTGATCCTCTTTTCTTCTCTAATTAAGTCAAGCCCCTCCTTGGTTGATCAACTCCATACCCTGGAACTAATTTTGGGTCCACTTGGTCCTATGTAGTCCCGCAACATTACAACTCCAATTCCATAAAGATCACGTAAAGGCCAATTATCCATAAGGATTTTCGAGTCTAGGAAACCTCTTGACAAGACATATTCCCAAACCCTAGCCTCAAGAATCCTCTTAGCTGATCACCAGAAACATCTTTAATTGAAATTGTGATTTGCTTATGTTTCAAAAACAAGTTAATGCATGAATTATTAGAACACCACTTAATCACATAAACTGTAAAGCATGGAGAACTGAATAATAATGTTGCAGCAAAATAATAGAACATCAAACATGTGTGAAAGAAAACGACACAAGAAATTGATAACGAAGTTCAACTATCTCGAAGCCTACACCTCCCGGCCGAGTCTTCAACGAGGAGGCCTTTTATATTAATAAAACTTCAGAAGCCATACAACATATCAAAGTTACATCAATGGAATCTCTGACTGGTCTAGCTATGATCTGCTCAGCCTCAGGAATCTGACGCAATTGACAGCACTGAAAAAGACTTCTTACAACTCCCGGAATGAACCTGCAAATTTTTGCTTCTAAATCTTCAAAGCTACTCCAAAAATTCTTCTCACAACTCTCATTCTCTCTCTCTGCCCCCTTCATGGCATAGCATTACATGTACATATAGTGTTTGTGGCTAACCCAAATATGGCAAATGAATTAAATTACATATCTCATTGTTATAACCATATAACAATATGGTTCTACGGTTACAAACCCACTCTAAAATTAACATATTCGAAAGGTTTGTTTTAACTACATATACCATATAGACATTATATGGTTGCTAACCATATCCCTTGGCGCAATTATGACAATACACAAATACAATCAAATCGCATATGATATGGTTGCAGACCCGTGGCATAAATCGTTACAACCATATTGAATATAGCATGTGAATGGCGAAGCGGTGGAATTGTTGTAGTCACGGTGGATTCAAAACACGTCATGTCGTTTGTTCCCATGGTTTGAAGCAAAGATTCCATGGCAAGTGTCGAACTACATATTAAACGTAGCATAGCATTCTCAACGGTGTTGTCGAGACCGAAACTGTAGCATGTTTTGTAACCACAAATCCAATGGTTTCTGATTGTTAACTCCGCACCATGTTATACCTTAAACTATGTTTATTACATAGTGTTAACATTATCCATTGTCGTGTTTAAACTTAGGTTGATGACCCATATCTATTTGCGCCATTCCATAAAATAGGTTTTTGGTTAATAAATCAAATGAGCTCTATACATGTTTAATATATGTTATGTGACTTAAATCATTTTCGTGCATAACATATATTTTAATATATGGTTTTTTGTAAACTATGAAATTTATATGCCATCATGTATAATAAGAAAATCACCTTTTAATCCATTCAACCGATTATTTCACCTTGCAACCAAACTAAAGATGTTGCACTTGCAACTGAAACTTAGCTTTGGCCCTGCTGACTGTGAATGCCATGTGTCGAGCAATAAAAATGTGACGTGCACTGATTTGTCACAAACTTCAACAAGCAATTTCTCATTCATCTAGAGGCCGAATGCACCCGTTCAAGTTGCATTGGAGTCGTTTCTGCGAGCTCTACGCAATGGCGTTGCTTCCACTTAAATCCAGTAACTTTAAATTTTAGGCTTTTTCTAGATCCTTTATCAGTTTCAGATCATTTCCTCCTCGCTTAGACCTTTTGGACCACCAAAAGGCTTAAGTTCCATAAGACAAATGTGGGTTCCATTTTCCCACTTGGTCGGTATCTTTCCACCCTGTTTTGAACCTATACACTTTACCCATCCATGCAATCGTCAACAAAACACACAAACTGTAGAATCTATCAAGTCCTTTTTCACCCACATCTACATTCATATTCCCTACTAATATCCAAGCACCACTAAACAGTAATAAACCCATTAACAACATTGAAAGTATTGACATCACTTAAACCATACCCTACTTTCCTTTCATATTTGAAATAAAACTCAACTTATCACGTTGCAACTCTCGTTGACGTACAATTTTGGATTCCTTAAGCAGAGCTATCTGTTTGCCATTAAATTTAATGATCTCTTGCTTAGGTTCTTTAGATTGTACAACAACATCTTTACTGGCATAAGCTGCTTGTTTTAACTGTTCAACTATAAAAAGAGATTTATCTGCTTTTGCGTGATGAAAATGTAGAACATATTCAATTCCTTTTTTGAACAAGTGATATTGATTTTGTTCCCTGTAAAAGATTGCTTTTCTATCATATAAATACGAACTACCCAAGACCATCCCACATGTATCTAGTTTTACCACATCACACATCACCTTATCCTTAAATTGAGAAGTTATTGCAAACAGTGACATGCATTGCTCAGTCACTTGTAATTTATGATTTCTTCTCATCCAAACTAAAGTATACGGTTTACGATGCTTTATGGTTTTCAATCCCAATTTCTTAACCACTTTTTTTTGAAATTAGGTTATCTTGAGATCCACTATCTAACAATGTGTCGATCTTTGTATGTTGCATAACAACCCTTATATGAAATAACTTGCCTATGGAACTGTTAGAATCATTACCTTCATCGGATTTACCAGTCATAATCAATGATGCGATCTACATATCATCACTTGAATTTGACCCTAGGTCCATCAGTTTCGTTGTTGCTGCAACCTTTTTCTTCCCTTTTCTGATCCACTTTGGTTTCATTTTGGGTTGCAATTGCCAACAGTGATCCTCGTCATGGCGCTCTTTGTTGCAATGTTTACAAGAGAGATTTTCAACTTCCTTCTTGGTGATGTTTCCTTTCTTCGCTTTCCCTTTTCCCTTGCTCTCCATTCTGGCTCTCCATTTTGATGATACCTCAACTCCCAACTTACTTACTCCAATGTAAGTTGCTTGTACTGCGACTTCATCCAAGTTAGTAGGACTGAACATAAATACAGTATTGCGAACATACTCAGGTAATCCTCCTATGTATTTCATTAGAGTTTCTTGAGTATACAAAGGAATATCTAACATCAACACCTTCTTATGAAACTCATCTATATATTCCTACACTGAATGACCTTTCCTAACTTTTAGTCCTTGCCATTCTATTAAAGCCTTTTCCTTATATCCCAATGGATAAAATTGCTTTCTAAGTGTAGTAATAAAATCAAACCCTGATGGAAAAATCTTACCGATATGCTAAGTGCCTTTCTGTAACTTACTTTGCCACCAAATCAGTGTTGTGCCTTCCAAACGAAGCGATGCTAGCCTGATTTTAACTTCATCTTCAGTGATCTGTTGCACGCCACAGTAGACCTCCATTTGCCTGACCCAGTTTCCAAGCATCTCGACATCAACTTCTCCATTGTACATGGGTAACTCGAACTTAACATCGAGTTTCAACAACAATTTCGACTTTTCAGATGGATTCAAGAGAGAAGCGATAGGGTCTTTTTGATCACTTTCATCTTCTTTTCCAGATTGTGATGGTTGTCCTTCGTCGTCTTTAGATTTTGTTGTCTTAAACTCTCGATACATTTCTTCGACCATGGCTCGCAAGGTCATGAAAGCATCCACGAACCCTGCATCAGATCCAAACGGATGATTACCGATTCCTTCTTCATCCATCTCTTCTCCTCGAGTTGTCCTTCTTCTTGAACCAACTTCTGGATCTCCGTCAACAACTTCTCCTTCACCAAGCTTTGATTTTCTCCTGGTGATCATGTACACTTCAAATCATAGTTATCTGTTGGAAATACTAAGAGGGGGGTGAATTAGTATTTCTTATTATTTATTTTTTAATTGTTCTAGTGATTGCCAACAACATATATAGATATGTATATGTATACAGAGAACACATAAATCAACAGCTAAAATTAATGCTTTTATTAAAACTCAAGACAGTGCAATGAAATAAATAAAATATAAGTATAAATCTGATTGTGAATAGTTGCCAAGCTCCAACTTGGACTTCAGTGAGGGTCCAACCTCTAGAGCACCAACTCTGTTTTGCAGTGGTTCTGCACTTAGGAGCACCTACCCCCAATGACTTCATTCCAGTTCAGTTCTGAGGCTCCAACCTCTTGGGCTCCAACCCAATGTTGGCATAAACAGGTATGTTGTTGCACTCTATTCAACTGAGGTTGTCTCACTCTAGCTCTCCTTCCTCTACTGCTTCCACTGCCTCTACAGCTTCTACTACTTCTACTACCTCACACTCTGGTTCTTCACCACACCAACAGCAACAACAGTTCTCTGTTTTTACTGTTTTATATATTCCCATCCCTTCGTCCATTTGTTTCCGCTTACACCGCCTCTTAGACTTCCTCAACGCTCGCTGTCATTTCCTTTGTGCTTGCTTGCTTCTTCAGCTTCCCAGCTTTCGGTTTCCTCTGTCTATTCGTGCTCATAGGACACGTTGAATCAATGGAAAGAACTAAGTCATATGCAGATTACACATATATCAAAATTGTAACAACACTCCTGTTTTCTCATTATCGTAGGCATACATAGGGCTTTACGGTGTAACAGACATGCCACATCCTATCGCAATCGCAACCGGCGTAGTTCAACCTCCTAAACTATCGGGACCATTCCTTAATGTATTTCTGCCTCAAAATCCCGCGCACGGAAAATATACAATTACACAGGATTTATGAGTGAAACAGTTGAAACTTGTTAAAGAGTCGGACTTCAATTTTAATTCACCCGCATTTAAACCTATATCAAATTCGCTTAAATCGCGATTGGCGATTCGAGGCTTCCAAGGGTCCTTTTTACATCAACCCCATGATATCGCCGATGGTCGATGGCCGATCCACTTGCGGATGCGATATTGTATTGAATCATATTGCAATCGAACCATCGGGTCTGTGACTTACATCACAATCAGCGCTCGGGAGAGTGTCATGCCTTTGTGTATTGTTGCGATGGGCGGATGCGATATAGCATTCAACCATAACATAATTCCGCAATGGGTCCACACACATATCGCAATCGGCGTTTTGTGGTTGACAGCCCTGTCATCCGATCATCCACCAAGCGATCCAATGGCATTCGCACCTCCCACACCCACAAGCTGCCCGTGCATTAACGCGCGATCAAAGCAGTTTCTGCCCTGTCCCATCTGCCATGCGTCGCCCGGTGATTGTGATCGCTCACCTGCGTACGATTACCGCGCACCCTCCAAAGGCAGTGTGATTAATACCGTTTACCACCGCCCCTGCTCGCTATCTCCCGTGCATCTTTATCGCCTGGTAGCCATCAGATCTGTTCGCTAGAAATCTGACAACTCATGTTTGTTTGTTGTTAAACGCGTCCACTGCTCCTCCGATAGCTCCTGATAACTCTGTCTGCTTCCTCTATGGATCCGATGGCTCTATGTGCTCCTCTTCTTTGGCTCTGTCTGCTTCTCTAGTCTCCATCTGCTCCTCTGGTGGCTCTGTCTACTCCTTGAATATTACCATATTGACATCAATGACAATTTGTGTCCAACAATCTCCCCCTTTGTTATTGATGGCAATATTCTTCTGCTCTCTCCCCCTTTGACATCAATGGCAAAGGAATGCATATGGACTCCCCCCGTCAAATTGCTCCCCCTGTCTTGCTACATCTTTATGAATGAACTTGAGTGATGATAAATAAATAACCCCCATCTTTTGACGCAGATGTTCGAATGCTTCTCGAGGAAGAGGTTTTGTGAAAATATCAACTATCTGCTCCTTAGTACTGATATACTCTAGGACGTTGTTTTGTTCAGCTACTTGCTCACAAAGGAAATGATACTTGATTGGTATGTGTTTGGTTCTTGAGTGCATCACTGGATTTTTGCTGAGGCTGATAGCACTTGTGTTGTCACAATAGACGGTAATTGGTTGATCTGTACATATGTCGAGATCTTTTAGAGCTTCCTTCATCCATAATATCTAAGTACAACATTTTGCTGCAGCAATATACTCGGCTTCGGCTGTGGATAATGATATGGATGACTGTTTTTGGCTGAGCCAGGATACTAAACAGTCTCCTAGGAAGAATGCATTTCCACTAGTACTTTTTCGATCATCTATACTTCCAGCCCAATCAACATCGGTGTATGCAGATACAGTCAGTGTTGAGTTCTTTGGGTACCAAAGACCAAAATCAGAAGTTCCCTTCAGATATCTGAAAATTCTTTTTACAACTAATAAATGGGATTGTTTGGGAGTGGATTGAAATCTTCCCACCATTCCTATTGCCTGCATTATGTCTGGTCTTGTAGCTGTTAAGTATAGAAGGGCTCCAATCATTGACCTATAATGAGTTGCATCTACTAGAGGGGAGTCATCATCTTTGCTCAGTTTGCAGTTTGTGGTCATAGGTGTGCTCATGGGTGTGCAGTCCTCCATTCCATATTTTTTGAGCATGTCTTTTAGATATTTGGTTTGAGATATACACAATCCTGCTCTGGTTTGAGATATTTGAAGTCTAAGGAAGTGGGACAGCTCTCCTATCATTGACATCTCAAACTCTTTTGACATGTTTTGAGAAAATTCATGGCTCATTTCATCATTATTACTAGCAAAAATCAGATCATTGACATAAACAAGAGCAGCTAGTAACTTACCTTGATCTGTCTTTATGTATAGATTACTTCCAGCCACTCCGTTTTTGAAGCCTTGTTGTTGTAGGTAGTGATCCAATCTTGCATACCAAGCTCTAGGAGCTTGTTTCAATCCATATAAAGCCTTTTTCAACTTACAGACTAGGTCCTTTCCTGCTGTTAGATCAAAACCTTCTGGCTGCTCCATGTAGACTTCCTCTTTGAGTTCCCCATTTAGAAATGTTGATTTCACGTCCATTTGATAGATTTTGAATCCTTTTGAGCAAGAAAATGCTAAGAAAATCCTGATAGCTTCCATACGGGCCACTGGTGCAAATGTCTCTTCAAAGTCAATTCCTTCAATTTGTGAATAGCCTTTGCAGACAAGTCTTGCCTTGTTTTTGATAACCTGTCCTTCCTCATTCATTTTATTTTTGAACACCCATTTGGTTCCTATTATGTTTTTGTCCTTTGGACGAGGTACCAGCTCCCATGTCTTGCTCTTCTCAATTTGGGACATTTCTTCTTCCATGGCTTTTACCTAATGAGGATCCTTACTTGCTTCTACAAATGTTTCTGGTTCTATCATAGATAGGAGAGCAATGACTTTTCTCTTGGGTGAGGTTGTTATCCTTCTTCGGGTTTGCACACCTTCATCTCTATAGCCAATGCTCTGTTCTTCTAGATGATATCTTTCGACATACTTCATCTTTGAAGGGGTATAAGGTGGTTCTCTTTTCTCTTCTTCTTCTTCTTCCTCATCTATCTCTTCTTCTTTAGGTTCTTCTTCTTCAATGAGAAAGTCATCTTCATGTTCTTCAATTTCCTTTACTGGAAGTTCTTCATCAACCTTTACATCAATGCTTTCCACTATTTTCTTCAGTCGATAATTGTAGCACTTGTAAGCCTTGCTCTGTGTAGAGTATCCAAGAAATATCCCTTCATCAACCCGAGAATCAAACTTTCCTGGCGAACTATCATTTATTTTTATGAAGCACTTGCTTCCAAAGATCTTGAAATACTTTACCGAAGTAGGTCTTCCGTTCCATAGCTCATAAGGAGTTTTTTCACAATTTGGTCTTAATTGAGTTCGATTCAGTGTATAGGCAGCTGTCCCTACTGCTTCTCTCCAGAATCTAGGCTATAAGTCTGCTGCTAATAGCATAGTTCTTGCCATTTCTTGGACTGTTCGGTTTCTTCTTTCAACTACCCCATTTTGCTGAGGTGTTCTAGCAGTCGAGAATTCTCTTTTAATTCCATGAATGTTACAAAACTCACTAAACTCATTTGATGTGAATTCTCCTCCTCTGTTTGTTCTAAGGCATTTAATTTTTGAATCTTTTTCATTTTCTACAAGGGCTTTTAGATTCTTAAAACACTCAAAAGTTTCAGATTTATACTTTATGAAATATATCCACATCATTCTAGTATAATCATCAACAAATAACACAAAGTACCTTTCTCCTTGGAGTGCTTGATTTCTAGTTGGCCCACACACATCAGCATGGATGATCTCCAAGGGCTTCGATGTATAGTGATCCTTTGTCTTGTGGCTGGTTCTGGTCTGCTTTCCATGTTGACAAGGGCCACATACTCCTTGATTTGGTTTGAATAGACTCGGGATGTCTCATACAGCTTTGATCTTGCTAATATTGATCAGATTTTCGAAGCTTGTATGTCCAAGTCGCATTTATTTTCTTGAATCTTGTTCAGTATGTAAATGATGTCTGGTGTTCTCACCCCTTTTGCCACAAGTTTCCCTGAGGCAGAGTTCCTTATTTCACGGTCTTGGTGCTGAAAACAACCTTATGTCCTTGATCATAGATTTGGCTAACACTCAGGAGGTTGTGTTTGAGTCTGTCAACTAGCAGAGCATCTTGAGCTTTTCCTTTTCCATTGATCAGAGTAACTGTTCCTTTTCCTGCAATTCTTCCTGATTCGCTTCCAAAGGACAAATTCCCTTCCTTTTTGCTCAGTGAGACAAACTTCCTTCTGTCTCATGTCATATGTCTGGAGCACCCACTATCTACAAACCACTGGTTTTCATTATTTGAGCATAGAGAGCCAGGCCGCATTTGTCCATGCTGGAGTTCTTGCTACTCGTCTTTCTTCCTTTGAGTGGGCTGTCTTGTTCATAGTGTCCATTATTGTAGCAAAAAGAGCAAATCAGATCAAATTTGGTCAAGGGATCAAATGAATTGAATGTTTTGATTTGTCCCTGCCTTTTGGGGGCATATGAGTTGATTATTTGGTCCTTTAGATTTGTCTTTTCACTTCTACGAGCCATATAATGTCTGGCTTGATGACCAAAGTTTTTACAGTGAAAGCAGTGTCCAAGAAAGATGGTTTTGTACTTGTTGAAGCAACCATGATTTGAGTCGATTTCCATCCTAGGAATTACTCCTCCCTCGTTCTTCGGATTTGCGATGGGCCCTTGGTGGAGTACAGGTTTGTATTTGCTATAGTGTCCATGATTCGACTCCACATTCTTCTTTGGAGTAATTCTCTCTTTATTCTTGGGATCGGGGATGCCCTTTTGATAACATACTTTTTCATCTTTTGGATTGCAGGAAAGTTCATCGGCATAGCTTTTCGCACTATTCTTAGTGCTTGAGGATTCTCCTTTGAAACCTATTCCAGACTTGTCATGTTGAGGTTTTTGATTTTTCAGAATAGTCTCGAGTATTTGAGAGCTTTTACAGCCCTTTTTAATTTGCTCCAACTCCTTTCTTAGAGACACTATTTCGGCCTCACGTTCTTCACAAGTCTCTTCTTTTTCTTTAAGTTTTGCTTCCAAGAGATCTTCCTTCTTATTTCCTCATTTTCCACTTTGAGAGAAATGATCTTGTTCCGTAGTTTCTTGTTTTCTTCAATGGCACTTATTAATTCATCTACATTTCCTTCCAGCCCTGAGTCATCATCATCTGCGAGTGCCATGAATGATACTTCTTGGCTTTCATCATGATCACTTTCCTCATCTGATTTCTTTTTGATGACCATAAAGTCATCCTCATCAGACTCATCTTGCTTGGAGAAGAAGTTTTTCTTATTGAACCCTTTCTTTTTGTGTGCCATTCTTTTAGAATTTCCTTCATCATCACTGTCATGTTTATGAGGACATTTTCTGCATAATGACCTATTTTACCACATTTAAAACAGATAAGAGGATACTTGCCTTTAAGCTTAGATCCTCTCTTTAGCTGTTGTACAAATTGAGCCAATTCGGATTCCACATCTGACTCATCACTACAGTCATTCCTTTCTTTTCCCTTCTTTGACTTTGAGGCCTTGAATGCTGCATCTTTGGAGCTTGGGCCACCTTTTCAAATTTCATAGGCAGTGAAAATTCCATGGAGTTCATCCATTTTGAGGGTATCTAGATCCTTTGCTCCTTCTATAGCGCTTATTTTGGAGTCAAATCTGTCTGGAAGGGACCTTAATACCTTTTGAACAATGGTACTTTCTTCAACTTTTTCGTCCAATCCTTTCAGGGAATTTACCACTTCAGCTACTCGGAGGAGGTATGTGCAATGTCTTCTTCATCTTCCATCCTCAAACTTTCAAATTGTTTTCGGTGAGTTTGAAGCTTTGCCTTTTTTACTTTTGAGTCTCCATCGTACAAGTTAACTAGCTTCTCCCACATTTCTTTGGCAGATGTACAGTGCATGATTTTTGTAAACTCAGAATCAGTGATTCCACTAGTGATGGAGTTCATGGCCTTTGCATTTGCGATGTAGGCTTTCCTCTCGTCTTGGTCTGTTGGAAGAGTGGTAGTCGTTTTGTATTCATTTTGAACAAAATGCTAGACTTCAGGTCTAAGGGACATTAAGTAGTAGGTCATTCTTTTCTTCCAGAAACCAAAGTTAGTTCCATCAAACAAAGGAGGTCTTCCTGATGCTTCGTGATTTCTCATCATGGTTGCGGATCCTTCTTCAAGTTGTTAGGCTAGTATGAAGAAGCCTGCTCTGATACCAATTGTTGGAAATACTGAGAGGGGGGTGAATTAGTATTTCTTATTATTTATTTTTTAATTGTTCTAGTGATTGCCAACAACATATATAGATATGTATATGTATACACAGAACACAGAAATCAACAACTGAAATTAATGCTTTTATTAAAACTCAGGACAGTGCAATGAAATAAATACAATATAGGTATAAATCTGATTGTGAATAGTTGCCAAGCTCCAACTTGGACTTCAGTGAGGCTCCAACATCTAGAGCACCAACTCTGTTTTGCAGTGGTTCTGCACTTAGGAGCACCTACCCCCAATGACTTCAGTCCAGTTCAATTCTGAGGCTCCAACCTCTTGGGCTCCAACCCAACCTTGGCATAAATAGGTATTCTGTTGCACTCTATTCAGCTGAGGTTGTCTCACTCCAGCTCTCCTGCCTTTGCTACTTCTATTGCCTCTACAGCTTCTGCTGCTTCTACTACCTCACACTCTGGTTCTTCACCACACCAACAGCAACAATAGTTCTCTGTTTTTACTGTTTTATACATTCCCATGCCTTCGTGCATTCATTTCCACTTACACCGCCTCTTAGACTTCCTCAACGCTCGCTGTCATTTCCTCTGTGCTCGCTTGCTTCTTCAGCTTCCCAGCGTTCAGTTTCCTTTGTCTATTCATGCTCACAGGACACGTTGAATCAATGGCAAGAACTAAGTCATACGCAGATGACACATATATCAAAATTGTAAAAATGCTCCTGTTTTCTCATTATCGCAGGCTTGGTGTAACGGACATGTCACATCCTATCGCAATAGCAACCGACGTAGTTCAGCCCCCTGAACTATCGGGACCGTTCCTTAATGTATTTCTGCCTCAAAAGCCCGCGCACAGAAAATATACAATTACACAGGATTTATGAGTGAAACAGTAGAAACTTGTTAAAGAGTCGGACTTCAATTTTAATTCACCCGCATTTAAACCTGTATCAGATCTGCTTAAATCGCGATTGGCGATTCGAGGCTTCCAGGGGTCCTTTATACATCAACCCCATGATATCGCCGATGGCCGATGGCCGATCCACTTGCGGATGCGATATTGTATTGAATCACATTGCAATCGGACCATCGGGTCCGTGACTTACATCGCAATCGACGCTCGGGAGAGTGTCATGCCTTTGTGTATTATTGCAATGGGCGAATGCGATATAGCATTCAACCATAACATAATTCCGCAGCGAGTCCGCACACATACCGCAATCGGCGTTTTGTGGTTGACAGCCCTGTCGTCCGATCATCCACCAAGCTATCTAACGGCATTCACACCTCCCGCGCCCACAAGCTTCCCGCGCATTAACGCACGATCAAAGCGGCTTCTGCCCTGTCGCATCTACCACGCGTCGCCCAGTGATTATGATCGCTTGCCCGCGTATGATTACCGCGCACCCTCCAAAGGCGGTGCGATCAATACCATTTACCGTCGTCCCTGCTTGCTATCTCCCGTGCATCTTTATTGCCCAGTAGCCGTCGGATCTGTTCGCTAGAAATCTGACAGTTCATGTTTCTTTGCTGTTAAACACGTCCACTGCTCCTCCGATAGCTCCTAATAACTCTGTCTGCTTCCTCTATGGCTCCGATGGGTCTGTGTGCTCCCCTTCTTTGGCTCTGTCTGCTTCTCTCGTCTCCATCTACTCCTCTGGTGGCTCTGTCTACTCCTTGAATATTGCCATATTGACATCAATGACAATCTGTGTCCAACATTATCAACACCACCACTCTGATACCAAATGATCTCCAGAAAGATATTTAATTGAAATTGTGATTTGCTTATGTTTCAAAAACAAGTTAATGCATGAATTATTAGAAAACCACTTAATCAAATAAACTATAAAGCATGAAGAACTGAATAATAATGTTGCAGCAAAATAATAGAACAACAAACATGTGTGAAAGAAAACAACACAAGAAATTAATAACGGAGTTCGGCTATCTCAAAGCCTACATCTCCAGGCCCAGTCTTCAATGGAGGGGCCTTTTATATTAATAAAACTTCAGAAGCCATACAACATATCAAAATTACATCAATGGCATTTCTAACTGGTCTATCTGTGCTCTACTCGGCCTCAGGAATCCGACGCAACTGACAGCACTAAAAAAGACCTCTTACAACTCCCTGAATGAACCTACAAAGTTCTACCTCCAAATCTCCAAAGCTGCTCCAAAGATTCTTCTCACAACTTTCATTCTCTCTCTCTCTGCCCCCTTCATGGCATAGCATTACATGTATATATAGTGTTTTTGGCTAACCCAAATATGGCAAATGAATTGAATTACATATCGCATTGTTATAACCACATAACAATATGGTTCTAGGGTTACAAATCCACTCTAAAATTAACATATTCGAAAGGTTTGTTTTAACTACATATACCATATATACATTATATAGTTTCTAACCATATCACTTGGCACAATTATGACTATACACAAATACAATCAAATCGCATATGTTATGGTTGCAAACCCGTGGAATAAATCATTACAAACATATCGAATATAGCATGTGAATGGTGGAGCGGTGGAACTGTTGTGGTCACGGTGGATTCGGAACACATAATGTCATTTGTTCCCATGGTTTGAAGCAGAGATTCTGTGGCAAGTGTTGAACTACGTATTAAACATAACATAGCACTCTCGACAGTGTTGTCGAGACCGAAAATGTAGCATGTTTTGTAACCACAAATCCGACGGTTTTGGATTGTTAACTCCGCACCATGTTATACCTTAAACTATGTTTATTACATAGAGTTAACGTTATCCATTGCCATGTTTAAACTTAGGTTGATGACCCATATCTATTTGTGCCATTCCATAACATAGGTTTTTGGTTAATAAATCAAATGCGCACTATAAATGTTTAATATATGTTATGTGACTTAAATCGTTTTTGTGCATAGCATATATTTTAATATATGGTTTTTGTAAACTATGAAATTTATATGCCATCATGTATAATAAGAAAATTACCTTTTAATCCATTCAACCCATTATTTCACCTTGCAACCAAATTGAAGATGTTGCACCTGCAACTGAAACTGAGATTTGGCTCTACTGACTGTGAATGCCATGTATCGAGCAGTAAAAATGCAACGTGCATTGATTTGTCACAAACTTCAACAAGCAATTTCTCATTCATCCAAAGGCCAAATGCACCTGTTCAAGTTGCGTTGGTGTCGTTTCTGCGAGCTCTACGCAATGAAACTGCTTCCACTTGAATCCAATAACTTTGAATTTTAGATTTTTTCTAGATCCTTGATCAATTTCGGAGCATTAGCCCTTTCTAGAGAACATATCACCTTGCTTTTCAAGCAAAAAAGCCATATAATTGAGTCTCTCTTGTGAATAGGCCTTTGGAATCACTCCTTATCCTCCTATTTGATCCATTCACCTAGTGATTCCCCTCATATTGGGTCTCCTCCCATCGGTGAAAGCCTGTAAAGAGTAGGGAGCCTTAGCTGAGGTGACAGTGGGCTCTCGCTCCATTGTTTCCCTTGACCTAGTAGTTGCTCTACAGGATCCCCTCCTAGCACCCCTGCTATTTTGAGAAGGTAACAGAGCTCAAACAGGGGGGAAGAGCATAGCTTAGTGTTCTCAATCAGCAACGACCCTTACTTGGGAGGGTCACATCCATTAGAACAAGTTGCTGTCTTAAGACCAAGAACTTCCCTTTCGGCAAAGCCTTGGTGAGAATGTTCACTAACTGCTCAACTATTGATATATGATGGAGTCTTATGGCTCCTCTCTGTACCATGTCTCGAATGTAGTGGTACCTGATCTCAATGTTCTTGGACTTGAAATGAAATACGAGATTCTCTACCAAACAAATCCCACTCTCTTTGTCACAATTTATCATAGTAGTATCCAGGACCTACTCAAATAGCTCTCCAAAGAGCTTTCTCAACCAAACTGCCTCACAGCTAGCCATGCTAGCAGCAATGTATTCTTCCTTGGTCGTGCTTAAAGGTACAAAATTTTTTTTTCTCCTCATCCAAGATATCATAACGGATCCCAACCTAAAGAAGCACCCTAATTTGCTTTTCCTATCAATAATGTTTCTAGCCCAATCAGCATCAATATATCCATGCAGTTGCACATCACTGGCAAAATATCTCAAACCAAGGTTAATAGTCCCATGCAAGTATCTCAGAATGTGTTTGGTAGCAACCCAATGTGCATGGAGAGGCTCAGTATTAAATTGACTGAAAGTGTTCACTACAAAGCATGTGTTTGGATGAGTATTCACAAGAAACATCAATGCCCCAATCAGTTGTCTATACTCAAAAGGATTTGCTAGGTCAGGTTCGACAACATCTCCACACAACTTCTTAAAATTCATATCCATTGGGGTGGCCAAGGATTTTCGTTCTGCCATTCCATATCTCTCCAATAGCTTCAAGACATATTTTCCTAGCTTCAAGACATATTTTCCTTGAGAAAGGAAAATCTCTCCAGGTCTTTGCCAGACTTCTAGTCCCAAGAAATAGTGCATCATACCAAGGTCCTTCATCTCGAACTCAGAGAACAACTCCTTCTTACACTTGAGCATGAAGGGATCACTACCTGTCCAGGCCCTTCATCTTGAACTCAGAGGTCAACTCCCTCTTACACTAGAGCATCAGGGGCTCACTACCTATCAAGAATAAATCATCAACATACAAAACCAAAATCAAAGGCATACCTTGGACCACCTTGAAGTAGAGGTTGGGATCAGTTCTACTTCTTGTGAATCAAAGATTCACCAGGTAACTGTCAATACGAGCATACCATGCTCTGGGGCTTGCTTCAAGCCATATAATGCCTTCTTCAACCTACAAACATGTGCCTTTCAGTCCTTCACTTCAAATCCTTGTGGTTGCTCAACATAAACTTCTTCCTATAAAATGACAGGAAGGAATGTTGTCTTTACATCCATCTGGTGAAGAGTCCATCCTTGACTAGCAGCAAGCGAAATGATCAATCTAATGGTTGTGTAGCGAGGAACAGGAGAAAATATATCATCATAATCTTCTCCCTCTTTCTTGGAGAACCCTTGGGCCACGAACCTTGCCTTACATTTCTCAATGCTTCCATCAGCTCCATGCTTGATTTTATATAGCCTTTTTGAGGTAGCCACTAATTTCCCCTTCGGTCTCGGAACGACATCCTGTACATCACTCTTCATAATAGATTCATATTCCTTGGCCATGGCATCCTTCCATACTTTTTCCTCCACATCTTCGTCAAAGGTATGTGGATTAGCTGGAATGGTTGTACTCATGGCTACAAGGCATCCTTGATATCAGCATGGCTTCTTGCTCTCTCTAAAAGTCCCTCTAGCGGGAATGTGTCTCTCAGCATCTTGTAATGTATCTCGAAGATGCAATGGTATTTTCCTAGTAGGAGGATCACTTGCAGGAGAGTCCAAAGGATCCATGGGCTCCACAGGATCATCAACAATCTCTTTCTCAGATTCACGCACAAAAGGACCTTCTAGAATATGCATATCATCATCTTTCTTCTCAGCAAGAGGTGGCGGAGGAAGGGCCCTTGCTTTTCCAAGGGCAACATCTTCATCGAATGTTATGTTCCTGTTAAACTCAATCTTCCTTTGACTGGGTATGTATATTCTAAATGCTTTAGAATTGTCACAATACCCAATAAATGTACCTTTTCTTCCCGTGGCTTCCAACTTGTTCCTCTTGTCGTTCGGCACATGGAAATATACAAGGTAACCCAATATCCTAAGATGACCAATGTCGGGCTTCACACATGTGAATACTTCTCCAGGATTCTTGTTGTCCAATGCTTGATGAGGGACCCTGTTTTGAACATATACTGTTGTATTTATTGTTTCTCCCCAAAGGAATTTCGCAGCTTTTAATCATGGAGCATAGCATGAGCAGCGTCTACAATAGACTTGTTTTTTCTTTCAACAACTCCATTTTGTTTGGGATTATAGGTCACAATAGTCTCCTTCTTTGTAACAACCCATCTAAACTAATCCACTAACATAAAGTTTTAAACTTTATATTAAAACAGATATAATAAACCTTAAAACAAATATGAACTGAACTTTAAAATAAATATGATTACACTTTATAAATATAAATTTTAAACTTTATAAAATATATAAATTAAACTTTATAAATTAAAACCTTATAATAAAAATAAAATAAAATAAAACACCCTTATATAAGGGGCGCATAAATCAAATAGGATACATAAGAGCATACATAAGACAGCAGGGGCAAAATATCTGAGAGCCGCAAAATGCATGGAAGACGTGTCGGAAGGAGGGAAGGCAGTGGCTGCAGGTGGGAGGGCGGCCAACACCAAGCCCACAGTTAAATACCGGAGGTCTGAACCGAGAAGGGGGGCTAGAAGAACGGAGTGAGAAACCAGGAGGGATTCACCAAGTGAGAGAGGTCTGCCATTGGAAGAGCTTTAATCTGTCTAAGGTTCTGGGCACAGGGGACAGTGAGCTTCTGTGAGAAGCTTACTGGATTGAGCAGCCAGTCTCTGCTCAGTCTGGCTGGGTGGAATTGGTCTCCCGGATAATTGGAGCAGAGCAGTAGCAGCATCATCAACTTCACCGGATCAGATAGCAGTCCAAGTAAGTACAAAATTTAAAATTTCTATACGCTCCCTGCATTTCAGTTTATGGTTCTTACACATGGTATCAGAGCGCAGTGTTCAAACCCTTTCGACCTCACAGGCCCTACGCATCGTGTAATTCTTTGTTGAATTTTAATTCTATTGAAACTGCTGCATAGAGATTCCAACCTTGGTTTTCATGTTTTCAAGAATAAGCCATGCCTCACTGAACATTCTGTCAATGGCTAGCATACTGAGCATTGCAGAAAATAGGTGGCAGTTATGCAAAAAAAAAAAAAACCTTATGCTGTTCAACCCAATTGAAAAACATGAATGACATGTTTGTATTCTAAAGGCGTTTGAGAATGGAAGCCGAGGCAAGTCGTAGCTTCAATCTCTCCTGCGATTGTTATTGGGTTCTCACAATTTCGCAAACTTTATAACCTAAGCATGGGCAGTTCACATACTGATAAAAATAAAATAATAATACAGTCAAAGATCACATTGAAAACATATGCAGTATATTAGAGCATGAAAATCATGAAACAGATTAGTAGCGCACTGTATTTCTTAAACACAAACACAAGACCAGTTAAGTAAGATGAAAAGCAAGGCCAACGAGCGTTTATGGTACCGTGGACCTGCATGGAAAGATAAGTCTGAGATTTGTGGCTCGCTAAGGTCGAAACTATCTAGGGATTGCTAGACAACGAGAGATACAATTCTGTTTGGAGTTGGATTTGTAAGGCTAATAAGAAAGAGTGAAGTAAAAAAAAAAAATGAACCTGGAGCAACAAATTAGGAAACCGACTTCTGATAGTGAAGAGCTAGAGACGTTTACATATGGTAATGTATTTGGGGTTTGTGGAGAGGTAGCAAAGCATCCCATAACTCCCAGGGATGCTGCTCTCATGCCAAGTGCGGAGGCACACGCCCTCGGCCAGATTCAGAAGGGTAGTGTTGCCGCTATCATGCAATGCACTGCTGATGCTAATGAGAAATCCGGTAAGGTTAACCTAGACGAAGATCAAGTGGCTGGAGGATACTTGGACATGCTGGTCACCAAAACCGCAGTCACGGGTCAGTTGCTCGAGACACAATATGTTGGTGGACAAGCAGTTCGTTCAACCTAAAGTTTATGCCCACCAATCACAAAATTGTAGCAAGCGAAGCCGTTACTATTGGATAGCCTCTTCAAGCAGTTGTTTTGAAGGCGTGCGTGAGAACTTGTTAACAATCTCGGATTTTATGCATGATTGAGCCTTCCCTGCAGATATAGAAAAGCCCTGGAAGAAAGCAAGGATGCGAATCCTCCACGCGGTACTGTCCTGGTGATGTTTCTTTTCACCGATCACTTTCAGTTGGGGTGGGAGGAGAAGGAATCCTCGCCACGAATTTCGAATTTACGACCCCGCGTGTCTGCATGGTTCCACCTTTCGAGTAATCGAACGACGGGTGTCGGCGTCTTAAATTGCCAGCGTTATCATCGCTATAAACGTGCCTGTGTAATATCTGATTAATATGGGTGCGTAAATATTATTTCATTTAATCTTATAAAAAAAATAAATCACTGAACGACTTACAAAAAAAAAAAATTATTCATAACGCGGAAGGACAACGATGGACTCAGCTGCAACGGTATCAGCGTTAGTGAACTGTGGAGACGGCCTTATATTTTATTCATGGAATCTGTTGCGTACAGTTGAAAATATCCCAAATTGATGTAAAAGCCACGGAATGTCGAGTTTTCATGTCACAGGTTCGGTTGTTCCAAGGTCTCCATGTCGTACGTTTAATTCAACCACCATTCAAACTCGTTCTCAAACTAATTCGTATGGAATAAAGCTATGTAGCGGCAGTCATCTCATCTCCTTGAATTGTTCCATTGAATGCATTTGCGTCCCATCCGGATATAATTTGGTCTCTACACTCAACCCGACAGTGATGGCAATAGCTGCGTCTGATGCAATTGAAGAAAACGATCTAAACCCTTCATGGTTTACCCCCAAAAGACTGCTAGCCATATTTTGTATAATTAACATGCTTAACTATATTGATCGAGGAGCCATAGCAAGTAATGGTGTGAATGGAAGTCTGGGAACCTGCACAGAGGGTGATACATGCTTTGGAGGCAGCGGGATTCACACTCCAATTGATCTGTAGCTTGGATGAGAAGTGAAAATTTCTCTTTGTCATTGGGTATTCACCTTTTGTGGACTCCGAATGTGTATCTGGTGTTGCTAGCACTACAGAATAACAGTTCATCTCCGACATGCTATGCATCTTTTACTGTGTCAAACCTCTCTTTACTTTTTAGCTCTTTCTTTGTTTTTATCCTTTAAAAAATTGGCTATATAGGTCTGGTTATTCCTATTACAATACTCTCACTTGAATCTTTGCTATTCACATTCCTCCTTCAGTTCAGCGTCGTATAAAAAAGAAGTTTTCCAACACATTTAAATGACATTGCATGTAGAATGGTTGCTCTCTTATACTGGACAATATTACGAGGCACTTCACATGTTCAAACATTTATTGCCCTTGTTGCTTCATAGAGGCAGGTATGTCATATTTGTCCTGGAAATCTACTTTAATCTTTCTAGCAAGCATTGCCAACATCCTCTTACTACATGATTGCTTGTCATATCACAAAAGTCTTCTCCAATAATCTGTTGTGACAATTTTGCATTTAACAGCATTTCTCATGATATCCTTGATAGTTTTTGATGTATATAAGCTTGGTTGAAGCCACCAAAGTTCTACGCCAAGGCCACCTCATTATTGAAGACCGGAATTTGTGTGATGCTTTCTTCGATGGTTACCATAAATGTACAAATGATTTCATGTTAGTGGACGTTATTTTGTCTTTAACATTCTTCCTAGATGAGAAGGCATGTTCCTTTTATAAAATGTGATTTATTGTCATTGAATCAAGTGGCAAGATTTTTCCCTTCCTTTCCTGGTTACTAGGAAAGTGATTGCTTGAACACTACTTCTCTCGTGGTCCAGCCTTATGAACCACTTATATTACTAGTAAAAATAGCATTACATCAGCAAGCCATCAGTTAAATAGACAATATTGCTATTGTCCCCTCTTCTATCATAGGGAAGGAGAGCAAGTGTGTCTGCCTTAGCTATACAAACCGCTGTCTGGAAAGCTATTTTGTATTATAGTAAAAAGAATGGTTACATCAGCAATCTGCAAGACCATCAGTGCCTTGTTTAAATACTGCAAATAACTCTCCCTCCCATCTTTCGTGAGCAGAGCCAATGCATTCACCTTAGCACCGGTCTAGACAGAGTCTACATCTTTCCTATACACATATATTGTGGTTGTAATCTGTTCTGCCAGATCAACTTTAAATGCAGTCAACTGTCCAAGTCAATCATTAGACTAGTCATCATTGCAAATTGTTATACACCCCCTTCCAAAGGAAATTTAACCCTTCTAACAGGTTCCTTTTTTTTGTGTTCCTTGACAGTAATCAATTCTAACTTGATAGGTTCCCTGTTATGTTGTTTGATCATTCATAGCCTCCTAGAATTGCCAATTTCCAGTTGAAAGGAACAACTAAGAAGGGTAGAATTTGAGAGACCCATACCCAATAAGTTCAAGAAATTATGCAGTTCCAAAACACATATTTTACAGTTTCTTCCTTTGGTGTGTCTCTCAGTATGCAACTTTTGAAGAACCATACATAAAGTACCTTGGTATTATTAATTCATCTTCTAGAGTACAAGAAGACTTAGTAAATACTAAATACTAAACCGTGTTATAAAAGGAATTAATAAGTAAAATATATGTGATATTAAGAAAATCACAAACTTACTCATACATTATTTTAGTCACATAGACAATAGACCTCTTAACTAATGAAGATAAAAAGAATATACTCAATCATTCACATCAGATAATTGGTCTACCACAACTGGTAATAATAATCAAAACATGATTTCTTTGTTGGATTCTCATTTTTACCATCGTTGTCAATATACTCAGAGTTATTTAATAAATATGTATGACCTTCTTAGATGTTTTACCTTAGGAGCTAATGACCATACACTATTGCATTCTTCATATTAGGATAGAATACCCTGCATTAGGACAAGGAGCTCGCGAGACCACCCTCCTTGACCTTGGTACCAGTAAGATCCGCCTAGTGGATAAAAATAGCAAAACTATACCCGTTTATGAATGTGATGTTGCAAAAGAAACTATATGTTAAAATTCAACTGGCTACCTCAAAATTTTTATAAAATTTTGTGATATGTTCAGGAACCATTACAATGGTAAGGACTTATGAGCGATGACGACGTGATCAAGCAACATCACCACCATTAAGGCCGCCACCATCACCATCATCGTCCCCATCGCCACCACCATCACCATCGTCACCACCAAGACCATTATCAACATCAATCGCCTCAACGCCAGAGTTGACTGTGATAGCCAGAGTTGACTGTGATAATGAACTCCTTGGAAGCCTTATTGGAGACATTAAAAGAATCCACTAAGGCTAAAACCAAAGAGGAATTTCAACATTTGGCTACCAGTTCAGCAGAACCAAATAATTTTGAGCCCAAAAGATCGAAAGAAGACATTTCTAGGGAGCTTCAGAAAATCAGACTCCCAAAATTCTCAGGAGGTCGAGCAGGTGAACGCGCTGAAGCATGGTTGGAAGGAACGAACAGATGCTTTAGGTTAAGAGAATATTCTTCTTCGGCAAAAACAAAAATTGTCGTGTTTCAACTAAAGGAAAGTGCCTTGATTTGGTGGGGAAACTTGGAAAAGCAGTTGCACCTTACATCAGATAATGTCCCTTGGGAACTATTTGAGGAAAGGTTCCGCGCAAAGTATTTACCTCCATACTTTCAACAACAGCAAGCCAGAGCCTTTCATACATTAATTCAAGGAAATAAAACAGTGGAAGAGTACGAGATAATGTTTATGGAGCTTGTAAAATACATTCACTACTTAGACTCTGATGAACGTCAAGCTGAACGCTTCATATTTGGGTTAAACCCTCGCATTAGAGCATTGGTAAGCATGTGGAAACCGTCATCAGTAGCTGAGGCGGTTGAATGTGGTCGTTATGCTGAAGAGCACCTAGGAATCAAAAAATTTATGGGGCCAGCAGGACCTTTACAATCAGGATTTCCAAGAAAGGCTCCCCGGAACTTCTTCAGAGGAGGTAGCTCGAGGCCACCTTACGGTAACCGGTTTACCCCAAGAAATATAGGGACGAGAGCTCCCATGGCAGTAAACACTATAGCCGCGGGATCATCAAACACCAGTCCATGGGCATCTCGAGGGACCGCTAGTGGAGGAAGAAATTCGAGGGGAATCAACACGAGAGGACGAAGCTCGTTCTCTAGGAATTCACGCCCTGACTCAAGAGGATCAACGCAACTTAATTGTTGGGGATGTGGTGGACCGCACTTTCAACGTGACTGCCCGGAAGCTTCGTTGAATATATTGCATAGGATTGTAAAGGAACCGATATCAAACAATCGAGGTAATCATAGAATTCATGCAGTGGTCGACCACGACCAAGCAGCACATCAATCCACTGTAGTGGAATCTTCAGGTACTATCAATGGTATAAAACTCAAAATCTTATTTGATGCTGGTGCCACAGATAGTTTCATTCAGATAGTTTCATTTCGTCATATGCATTAAACAAATGTGGGTTGGCAGCTCGTAGACAAAATGATTTCCATCAAGTCGAAATGGCCTCAGGAGAACTCCAAACTGTGGGCTTGAGTGTGGATCAAAGCAAAATTGACCTAGGGGTCTGTTCGACTAAACTGAAAGTTTATGTCACAGCATTAGGAACGTATGATCTTATCATAGGTATGGATTGGCTAGAAGCTCACCAAGCTTGGGTAGATTGTTATGGGAAAAGGATTCTAGGCATTAATGATGAAGGAGAAGTAATCCAAATTCAAGGAATCAAGAGGGAAGTCTCTTTACGCTACATTTCAACAATGTAGATGAAGCGTTGTTTAAGGAAAGGTTGTCAGGCTTATGTAATTCAAGAAGTAAGCCAAGGAAAAGGGCCATCCCTTGGACAATATCCGGTGCTAGCGGAATTCCCGGATGTATTCGCAAAAGAACTACTTGGATTACCCCCGGTAAGAGAATTGTATCTCACTATTGAATTAAAACCAGGTACCCAACCGATCTCTAAAACACCTTATAGAATGACAGCTCCAGAACTTCAGGAACTGCAAATTCAATTGAAGGAACTACTGGATATAGGGCATATTCGGCCCAGTACATCACCTTGGGGTGCTCCTGTAATTTTTGTGAAGAAGAAATATGGATCTTTAAGATTATGCATAGATTATCGAGACTTGAATCGAGCTACAGTAAAGAATCAATACCCTATGCCTCAAATCGATGATCTTTTCGATCAAATGAAAGGAGCTGCTGTCTTTTCCAAAATTGATCTTCGATCAGGCTATCATCAGCTAAGGATTTCTAAAAATGATATTTCCAAGACTACATTCCAGACACGTTTTGGACATTATGAATTTACTGTGGTACCATTTGGGTTAACAAATGCGCCAACCGTATTCATGAATCTTATGAACAGTGTTTTCCGTAAATATCTCTATCAATTTCTGCAAGTCTTTTTAGATGATATTCTCATCTATTCCAAGAATAAAAAAGAGCATGAAGATCATTTGCGGATAGTATTGTCTTGTCTTAGAGAACACCAGTTGTTTGGAAAACTATCCAAGTGTTCATTCTTTCAGGAAAGGATTCATTATTTGGGACACATCATATCAGGGGAAGGGATTTCAGTAGATCCTGAGAAGGTAAAAGCGATCATGAATTGGCCAATACCGAAAAATGCTCATGAGATACGAAGCTTTATGGGTTTAGCCGGTTATTACCGAATATTTGTGGAGGGGTTATCCAAAATCGCAAAGCCAATTACAACCCTTCAGCGGAAAGGTGTTAAGTATGAATGGACCGAGGAATGTAGAAAAGCATTCTCTGAACTCAAAAGACTACTCACCAGTGCACCGATACTAAGAGTCCCTGACATGGACAAATATTTTACAGTATGTACTGATGCATCCAAACAGGGACTGGGTGCAGTGTTGCAGGATAGAGGAGTAATAGCATATGCTTCCAGAAAGTTAAAACCTCATGAAGAACTCTATGCTACTCACGATTTAGAATTAGCCGCTATAGTGCTAGCTTTAAAGATTTGGAGACACTATCTAGTGGGACAAAATTTTACACTTAAAAGCGACCATCAAAGTCTACAATATTTGTTCACCCAAAAAGACTTAAATGCCAGACAAAGGCGATGGAGTGAATTTCTAAGTGAATATGACTTTGGGATATCATACATTAAGGGAAAAGAAAATGTAGTAGCAGATGCTTTAAGCAGAAGACCTCGAATATTTTCTCTCATACCCATTAAAGTAGACTTAAGACAACGAGTACTGGATCATCTTATAAAAGATAGCTAGTATTTAAAAGTGAGAGCAAGTCTTGAGGGAAAAAGGGCAAAAGAATCGAAGTTCGAGGGATATGAACTAGAAAACGATGGAATCTTACGATTCCATGGAAGGATGTATATTCCTGATGACAAAGACCTTCGAGATGCCATTCTTGGGGAAGCCCACAGAGCAGTATATTGTGCTCATCCTGGAGTAGGGAAAATGTATGCGGACACCAAGAAACTCTTCTTTTGGTCAGGTATGAAGCGTGATACCACTCAATTTGTTGCAAAATGTCTGGAATGTCAGCAAGTAAAGGCAGATCATTGTCACCCAGCAGGCCTCTTACAACCCCATGACATTCCTATGTATAAATGGGAGACCAGTTCTATGGATTTTATCACTGGACTACCTCTTACTTCTCAAAGACTCAATGCCATTTTGGTAGTGGTGGATAAATTAACAAAAAGCGGCCATTTCATTCCCATAAGAGATACTTACGCTGTTGCTGACGTAGCTCGAGTATTCATAAATGAAATTATCAGATTTCATGGAGTACCTAAAAAGATTATATCCGATAGAGATTCACGATTCACTTCTAGATTCTGGACTTGCATGCAAACAGCCTTAGGTACTCAGCTAAATTTAAGCACTGCTTACCATCCTGAGACTGATGGGCAAACTAAAAGAGTAAATCAAGTACTTGAAGACATGTTGCAAATGTATGTGATGGATCAGCAAGCACACTGGGAAAAGTATTTACCCTTAGTCGAATTTGCATACAACAACAGTTACCACAACTCGATTAGGATGCCTCCATTTGAAGCTTTATACGACCGACCTTGCAGAACACCGTTAAGTTGGGACAGGTTAGAAGATCGAGTGATAATAGAACCAGAATTAATCCATGAAATGGAAGTGCAGGTAAGACAAATTAGACAGCGATTAAAGGAAGCTCAAGATAGACAGAAGAGTTATGCTGATGCTCACAGAACTGATAGGAGGTATGAAGTAGGGGATCAGGTTTTCATCCACATCAAGCCAAATAAAAGTACTATTCGATTCAGAAAAGGGACAAAATTATCACCACGATTTATTGGGCCATTTAAAGTCGTGGAAAGAGTGGGACCTGTTGCCTATCGTCTTGCCCTGCCACCTCACCTGCATAGAATTCATAATGTATTTCATGTTTCTGTATTAAGACATTATATAGCTGATCTATCTCATAACCTTCAATGGAAGGAATTGCAGGTATCGGACGAGGGAGTCATAACGGTCGAACCGTTACGTATACTGGAACGTAGAGTTCGACAGCTGAGGAACTGCCTAGTGGACCAAGTTAAGGTCCAATGGGACAAGTATAGTCCTGGATCAGCAACTTGGGAAAATACAGAGGACATATGTCAGAGATACCCTAATCTATGTCCATTTTGAAGAACTTTAAATTATGTTTAGTATATATTTACTTCACTACAATCAGAGACTCGGAAACATTTTGAATGATTATAGATAAACGTGAAATTTTGTGGCATAATATATGTTTAATTCCTGCTGGTACATGGATACCAAAACAATATATGTGGTTCATTTTACTAAATTATAATTGTCAAAGTAAAGTTAAGACAGTTGAATGACTTTACTTCTGAAAGAAATTAAGATATTATAGATCTGATTTATTTATACGTGTCAATATGATCGATGGGATAGAAATCAGGAAGTGAATACATTCTAGATAAAAGTCAAAAAGACATGCATGGAATATGGCAAAATATGTTGTATTGTAGTATAATAGATGAATTCATAAGTGAATAATACGTGAGTTATTTTGAATATGCTGATGCACATTTTACGAATGCATAGATAAGTGTATGATTGCAGGTAATAGACAGTTACCGGGATGACCACGTGATGACAGAACCTCAGAACAATTAAAGCTCGAAGTGATTCTATGATAGGGTATTAGCCCTAATTCTACTAGGAGGGGTGGAAGTGTTGCCCACCGTTTATCCTCTGAATCCTGGAGTCATGGGAGGACTGTGTAAATCACACTCCCCTAGACGTGTGATGATGACTGCCGGATGCCTACTGGGAATCAGGTCGGTATAACTGACGCTGTCACCTTAGAGTTTATGAATGGTTAGGTCAGTAAAACTAATGCCATGGCATACTCCAGTAGAGGACGGATAGGATGGGAGCAGAAGAGATTAGGAAGGATAGGAGGATTTTAGAATAGCTTGGGAACCTGGATAGGGAAAGACGTGTCCATTAAAACCTTAAACCTAAAACTCTAACTTCGGGACGAAGTTTTCTGAAGGGGGAGTGTATGTAACAACCCATCTAAACTAATCCACTAACATAAAGTTTTAAACTTTATATTAAAACAGATATAATAAACCTTAAAACAAATATGAATTGAACTTTAAAATAAATATGATTAAACTTTATAAATATAAATTTTAAACTTTATAAAATATATAAATTAAACTTTATAAATTAAATCCTTATAATAAAAATAAAATAAAATAAAAAAATAAAAGAAAACACCCTTATATAAGGGGCGCATAAATCAAACAGGATACATAAGAGCAAACATAAGACAGCAGGGGCAAAATATCTGAGAGCCGCAAAATGCATGGAAGGCGTGTTGGAAGGAGGGAAGGCGATGGCTATAGGTGGGAGTGCGGCCACCGCCAAGCCCACAGTTAAATACCGGAGGTCTGAACCGAGAAGGGGGGCTGGAAGAACATAGTGAGAAACCAGGAGGAGGGATTCACCAAGTGAGAGAGGTCTGCCATTGGAAGAGCTTTAATACGTCTGAGGTTCTAGGCACGGGGGACAATGAGCTTCTGTGAGAAGCTTACTGGATTGAGCAGCCAGTCTCTGCTCAGTCTCGCTGGGTGTAATTGGTCTCCCGAATAATTGGAGCAGAGCAGTAGCAGCATCATCAACTTCACCGGATCAGATAGCAGTCCAGGTAAGTACAAAATTTAAAATTTCTATATGCTTCCTCCATTTCAGTTTATGGTTCTTACATTCTTAATACCTTCCTCCTTGCAAAAGTCTATGAATTCATTTGAAATGTACTCTCCTCCATTGTCAGACCTAAAGACCTTAATTTTCTTCCCTCTTTGATTTTCAATCAATGCCTTGAATTCCTTGAACATATCAAAGGCCTCAACCTTATGTTTCAAATAGTGTATCCATGTCTTCTTGGAGAAATCATCAATAAAATTAATGTAGTACATATGGCCACCAAGAGAATGCACGGCATCAGTCCACAAAAGCTAGAATAAATGAGTTGGAGGATGTCATTAGTCTTATTCTTGCTAGAGGGGAATGGTCCCCTTGTCTTCTCCCCCCTGGCACACCTTGGACATACACCATCATGTCTAGCTTGAACATCAGCAATCCCAAAGACTAACTTCTTCAATTTCAGAAGAGCTTCATAATGTAGATGAGCCAATCTTTGGTGCCATAGCTCACTTTGATGGTTAGTGTCATGGACCATTGCTAATAGAGGTTTTCTAGAGACTCTATAGAGTCCTTCCACTCAAGATCCCAATGTAAAGGCATCCTTCATTTGAGGCTCCTTTGGCCAGGTGAGGACTTTCCTTTGATGAAGGAAACTCTCATTCCTTTGTCTTCCAAAAGCAGAAATTGATACCATGTTCTTCTTTAGTTTTGAAACATACATCACTTCTGGAAGAATAACGGATTCCCCAGAGTCCAAATAAAATTTGACAGATCCAAGGCCCTTCACAAGGTATTCAGTGTTGTCTCCAAGAACAATCTTTAAACTTGTCTCCCTCTCAACCAAATTTGAGAGGACCTCCTCATACCTAGAGAAGTGTCTAGAAGCCCCACTAGCTAGCCAACTATCATATGAATCCGGAGGAGAACTAGAGAGGGTAGAAATAAGAATATACTTGGATTGAATAACAGTTGTTGATTTCTGGTAGCATCGGATGTGCTCTAAGTCTCAAATTTTGCAAGGAGGCTTAGACACATCCATTCTCCAATACCCAAAAATCATTTTGGGAAATTCCACCCAGAAACAATTTTATCAAAATAAATAATTATTTTTAATGGGACCCTAAGTCTAAACTTAGGAAATTAAAATAATTAATGGCTATTAATCTAAATTGTGGGTGAAACTTCTAGAAAAAGGCAAATATCAAGTCAATATGATCCTAGCCATTGATTAGAATCTAATCTGGGTCGTTGATTGATCAACGAGAGGATTATAAGAGGAGACTTGATGGGCACTTAGAGAATACACCAGAGGCAGATACTCAATTACCTGAGTAAGATCGATTTTCTCACTGGTCAAAGTTCGGCAAGAGAAAATTGAATTAGAGGGAGAGTTGCAGGTGAGAAAGAGAGAGAGGGCATCAACATCATTCGAGAGTGCACGACAGCAAGACGCAAAGCAGGAACAGGTTGACGCAGAAAGAGGTTGCACAAAGGCAGGTTGACGGAGGAACTACGTAGGCAGCTAGATGTTGGGCCAGTGTGGGAAAATTGACATAGAGGGACGCAGAAGGATTCAAAGGAAGGAGGGTACTTCACCTGGATTAGAAATTTGTCTAGAAGCATCTGTAAATTTTCTCACTCCTATTTCGTTGGTTGTAATTTGTACACGAGATTTTGTTGAAGAATAATAAAGAAACCCTCATCTACTGCACTGGTTTTCCCACATTGGGTTTTTCCTGGGGACGATTGTCCAAAAATAATTGTCATTGTGATTGTATTTGTACCAGTATTTTTCTTGCATTTACTTTCAGCAATATTTTAATTGTGAAGGCTACAGTAGAATATATTTTGATATTTGTTGTAAGAACACTATGAATAACTTATTTCTAAGATAATAAGTAGAAGAAACAATATTAATCACTGCATGATCCAAATGGATCCTAGAACACTCTCTAAGCTTTCATGAACTCTTTAAAAATCATGCCAAAAATTCAAAGTCTTATAAAGATCAAGCTATCGGAGGGAATCCTCAGACAGATGCAATGGCAAACAGCGCGAATCAACGAGGGTTGTCGATCTAGCACGCAGAGCGGCGGACCATGGTAACGCGCGCTCAAATTTAGACAACGAAGGTAGTTTCCGATATGTAATTAGCAACAAGTCGCTAATCGCATATTGCAAGGCAAACCTCTTAGTGAAGAGAATCCCCAAGCATCCGGACCCGAAATAATTATAAAAACGTAGAAAATATTGTTTCGGTTCCGTCGGAGCAGGATTCCACAAAACTGGCAGGATATTGGACGGGCTTTGAGCGGTAAGCGGTTTCAACCGAGTTCCGCCCGATGCCATACAACGATTGCCACACATCCTGATGGAAGAGAGAGAGAACCGCTCACATCGGATGGGTAAACATCATGCTACTCAACTGCCTGATATGAACGACAACCATAGGATCTGGGGCCCCCAGATCAATGGTGGAGACGCATTCTGATGGATGACCGGATTTGACAAGATTATAAAGCAAGATCACATAGGATTTGAAGTCCGATATGGATGATGCGTTGGAAAAAGGTCGTGTTTCGCGGGCATTCTTGGAGTTAATGGAAAAAACGGTTGTTTCGAATATGTCCAAGAGAATTGACACTCATCCGTTATGAAATAGGTGGCCACCTCCCTATGAGGCATTATACAGTGACTAATTACACAAGATAGAGGGATTCAAATGGACAGAGGCAGGGGAACCGAAAAGCCAGGAAGCGGAAACGAACATTCAAGGAGCAGATTAGCTTTAAAGCCACAAACTGACAGAGAGTAAGCAGGAGGTAGTGAGCCGAAAGCAGAGAGAAGAAGCAAGTTACAAACTGACCTGAAGAAGCAAAGGCAGCGCCGAGCCAGAGTTAAGCCAGCGACAGAGAGAGTCAAAGAGTCTGTGTACTCCAGAGAAGGCTTGAGAGGTTCAAGCGAACTCCTCTGCACACCTGTCATGTATTGAGTCTCAGATTGGGCTCATACTATTGTCACCGAGAGTCAGTGAGGAGAGTCTGTGTACTCAAAAGAGACTTGGGGGATCCAAGTACAGTCTTACTGATTTGTATCTATTGTGTGAGACTCAAATTGAGCTCACTGTTGTAAAAACTCTACTATGAAGACATAATAGAGAGGCCACCACTGAAGGCTGGACCAGGAGACATAGCCCAGGAGTATTGGGTGAACTCATTATTAAACTGATTGTGTTTATATGTGTTGCCTATTATATTTTCTTTTACTACTTCATTGCCTGTGTATTTCGCAATCTTATCGATCCGTTGCACAAAATAACATAGGCACATCCATGCACATGAGTCTGTAATACCATATTAATTGACTTAGATCAATATCAGATCAAGTGGTATCAGAGCTTTAGGTTGCTAAGGTTAGACAAACTTGTGTTGGACTGTTTGTGAATGATAACTAGATCAAAACTTAAACTAGGAGGAGGAGAATTGGTTGAACTTAACCCAAAAATTGGGAGAGTCTATACTAGGAGGAAAATCTCAGAAGAGATTCCCTTGGAATCAGACCCTCAGTTCATGGACAGTTTCTTGACTATGAGAGCCATGGTAGAGGAATGTATAGAGAATTTAAGAAAGGTCGAAGTGAAGATTCTTCAACTTCCCAGCATAACAAAGGAGAAGAAAAATCTCTCCTCAATGACCATTCTAAAGGCAAAGGGAAAAAGAAGAAAAGCTTCCCACAACTCCTAATAGCCCTGAAAATAAAAAGAAAACATCTTTGATTAAATTAGATGTTAAATTTTATTTGCCAATATATGATGGAGAGTTGAATGCGGAGAAGTTGGATAATTGGATTAGACAAATTGATGTGTATTGCAGGGTGCAGAGCATTGATTCAAACAGAAGTAAGATTTAGCTGGCCAGCCTACGCCTTGGAGGAACTGCCTTGGTATGGTGGGAAGGCAGAACACAAGCTGACATGAAGAAGCATGGTAAAATCCTTTCTATCTAGAGTGAATTTGTTTCTGCAATTAAAAAACAATTCTATCTACCAGCTTATATGCAGCAAGCTATGATGAGTTGGCAAACTCTTCGCCAATTAAAAGGGAAAAGTGTACAAAGCTACACCCAAGAATTTAGAAAAAGAGCTTTGATTCTATGCATTTCTTTAGACTCACTTGAAACTTTGTTGAAGTACATAGGTGGTCTACATAGTTATTTGAGACATACCATTCTCATGTTTAACCCTACTAGCATAGATGAGGTATCTGTTCAAGCTACCCATCTAGAGGCTAGAGGCAAGAATGTGAACCCAGAGATTGGGGGATCATCAAAACCCACTGCAAGCAAGAATAAGGAAAAGAGAAAGAAGAAATGGAAAGAGAGGAAGGCAAATGCAGTACAAAAGACCAAACCTTCATGCACTCACTGCAAGAAGGATGGGCATGATGATGAACACTGCTCGATTTTGCATCCAGAGCTGAAACCCAATAAGTTTGGTGGCAAAAAGAAGAAGATTGTTGCAGCTATTCAAAAGGATTTGGGGTCAAACTCAGGGGATGAAACAACAATCACAGCCACAGGTATAAAAGGTAAAAATTCTGAAGCATCTACTAGTAATTTTGCACAAACTATTGATAGTGAAGAAAATAAGAGAAGAAGACATGGGATTTTTCATATTAGAGTTATTTCCAAGCATCAGAAGATTGATACTTTGTAGTGGCTCACAAGTAAACTTAATTTCTAAAGCAATTGTAAAGAAACTGGGATTACTAACCACACCTCACAAGAAGCCATATCCATTGGGTTGGTTATGCGATAAAGCAAAGCTACAAGTGACTAGACAATGTAAACTTAGGTTTGCCATTGGTTCACCATTTGTAGATGAGGTTGAGTTAGATGTAATTCCCTTGGATATATGTGGAATTGTTTTGGAAAGTCCTTACTTGTATGATAGAAAAGCAATTTTCTATAGAGCTGAAAATAAGTATCAACTTGTTAAAGATGGAATTGAATATATTGTAAGAGCTCATAAACTCAAGAATAATTATACTCTCATAAACTCAGGGCAAATGAAAAGAAATGTAAATTCATGCAAACAATTTTCACTGATGGTTGTAAAGGAAAAGAAGCTTGATAAAACCAATGTATTTGAAAGTTGTGATGCTAAACAACAAGCTGATTTAGAAAAAGTTGTTCAGAATATGATATGTTTTTTCCACTGGAAAAATCGTAATTTTATTCATATTGAGTAAAATTACATGTTGTAGATGTTGTAATAGCATATGCTATATCAAAACTTGTCCCGCTGATAATAGGATCTAATAATAACTAATTGTCTATCTATGCTTTCCTACCTTTCTTTTTTTCCACTTTCCGCCAGCCTTCATTATTGGGTGTGGCTATTACAATAGTCATTTGTGCTTCGTTTGTGGCAGCTAAGATTTCTTTTTCAGAATTTGAGCTTGTTGTAGAGTATGCTCGCTTGCTGCCTCCAATTTCTTGCCCTAGGGTGTGTTTCTCACATTGTTGCTGTGGGTTGCTTGTCTTTGGATCTATTGCATATTCAATCAGATTTTCATCATTCTGTAGGTTGTGTGGAAAGCTTTCTTTGTTGATTTCTGGATTATTTCTTCCATCTTCAATGTCTTGAGGTACACTGGTGGTTTCTGTGTTCTTTTCCTCTTCTATATCCTCTGCCCATGTGGCTGAAAACTGCCATCCTTTCGGCTTTGGTGGCTGTCTTCTTTTCCTATCTTTTTTGTTTTGTGGGCATGCACTCTGAAGATGACCAGTTTGTCAGCATATGCAGCAGCGGAAGGCAGTGTTTTCATAACCAAGTGGCTGTGCCCATTGCTTTTCATTATGGAGTAAGAGAATGTGATCTGGTAAACCTTGACTAAGATCAACCTCCATACAGATTCTGGCAAATGTATAGATATCCTTGGATAGGCGTTCATTGTCTACTTTTAAGAATGTCCCCAAGGCGTTGCCGATGCCTTCCAATACTTTGTAGTGCCAAAAGTGTAGAGGTAAGTTATATAATTTTACCCACACTGGCATTTTGGAAACCACCATGCTGTTTGGGTCGAAATCCGGGAACCAAGATGTCATAAAAAGGCCAGCATTACCCCAGAACCATGGTCCCTCGTTCAATGCATATTCCTTGTCCTTTATGAAGTCAAATTTGACAATAAAAAATCCCTTTGAACAGAGATGGATATCGCAGTTTTCTATCCATATGGAATAAATCCATTGACAAAGGGCTTCCAGTTTGGGCCAAAAAACATTAGACCTGCATATCACTGCTTTAGTTAAATAATCAGCATGTATTTCATTTACCTCAAGTATGGCAATTGTTAATGCAGGTTTCTGTGTTGTCTGCTCGACAATGTAGGCCCTTGGGATTGTAGCTTGCTGTTCTGTTTTTGCTTGAGGTTCCATCTTCCCTTTTACTGCATCTTTGAAGGAAGCATGTCCTTTTGAGCTTGTGCTAGAACAGCCTCCGTGGAGTCTTGTGCTAAGACAGATGGTTGAGTCATTACCTATTCCGTATTATTTTAGCTTGCACTCCTCCTGCAGTACTTTCCCTGTGTAGAGCAGGAGTTGTTTGCATGGTGGGATTCCAGTCCTTTCTTGTATCCTCTGTTTGAGTGTTTTTGTTGCCTCCCATTTCCCTATCTTGATGCATATTGTGTTCCCTCCCATGGATCTGATAAAGAGAGTACTTTTTCTTCCTTCGAGCATATCTGATGCAGGTGCTTCAGGCTCCAATGTTGGGATGTTTTGCTAATCTGGCACAATCATCGCATCTCTCTGTTGCCAGCTCTGTTCTATGATCTGAGGTTGTGATCCAGGGCTGAGTGGAGACTTTTTGTTATCAGGCATCCAGATCTAGGTTTGGTGTAAACTGATTTGTTTATTGAGCATCAAATCCATTTGATCAGTGGTGGATCTGAGGTTTTTACCTACATTCTGTTTGTCGTTCTATTCTTCTTCAGCACATTTGGCCTGTAGTTCAGGCCAGAGGGATATCTTGGCAGTTGCATGCCCCAAATCTGTGTTGCATGCTGCGATCGATGGCCAAAAGGAGGTTGTTGGTGAATGCGCCTCCCGATTTGGTTTTGGTACAGGCTGTTCCATCTGTTGTGTGCCAGATCTTTTGAATCCTTGACAGATCTGTGATTAAAGTGCCCTTTCGTAGTGAGAGGGATCGTTCTAGGTCCTTGCAAAAGTTGTTCAAGATCTGCACCAGTGAAGGCAGGATCCAATCGCCGCACTCTAGTTTGCTCCAGTCGAGTCGGTGTTAAAGTGTTGCGAATGAAAAAGGACTGCCTACAACCAATGTGGGCTATTACAGGGTTGGATCTGATTGCCATGATCACCATTGTTCGGAACCCTCGTTCTGGCAATCCAGTGATTGGATACCTCAGATCTGGTAGAAAGAAACTCCATTCCGTCAAGTTGTACCACAGATCCATCTCCACTCCTCCCCTTCAGTAGCTCGGTTCCCACAACGAGTTGTTAATCTTGTCATGCACCGGATTTGTCCGTGGATCTGCTTCTAGGACACAACCAGAGAGAGAAACCCCTACTGCATCTGTGGCGGATCAATATACTTTGCTTGTGGAGAGAGGTAACCTAGAGTGTGATTTCTGATCTTGTTGCTCCGATTTCCTTTGCCATTTTAGGTCGAACACAAATCTGATGCTCTTTTAATTTTCGATCGCTTCATACTGCATTGCAGTGGCCCACGGATCCAAAACCCACTCAAAGTTGCACCTCCGTTTGCCTTCTCTCGATCCATACGGTGATGCTATGCCCCTTCTCTCCTCTGCGGCATCGATCAGGGAGAAATCTGTGGTCTCTATCACTGCCATTTCTTCTCGGCCCGTCTCTTTTTGTTCCATGATGGTGCTGGTGCGCTTCGAACCAACGCTGATCTCGCCGAGATAGAAGCCATCGAAACAACAATCCGAGTTCTGGTTCTCTCCGCGGAGCCCACAAGTCTTCCTAACACTCACAATGTTAATTGGAGCCCAGAATATGATATGCTATTTCAAGAACCTAAAGTTTTGCCACCCAAAAAGGAAATAGTACATGATATTAATTTGCAGCAAGATGCTCCATTGCCTAACATCGGAATGTACAGGTTATCCACTTTAGAGAATGCAGAAATCAAGAAGCAGGTATGGGAGTTGCTCGAGAAAGGGTTCATAAGACCTAGCACATCACCATGTGGGTCTCCAATTGTCTTGGTGAGAAAGAAAGATGGCTCATGGAGAATGTGCATTGATTACCAAGCACTGAATAAGATAACGATAAAAAATTGTTATTCCCCTTCCTCATAGATGATCTATTAGATCAGTTGAAAGAAGTTGTTTACTTTTCCAAGTTGGACTTGCATAGTGGCTACCATCAGGATAGTTGCAGAGCAAGATGCATGGAAGACTGCTTTCAAAAACAAAGCAGGGACTGTATGAGTGGTTAGTTATCCTTTTGGCTTAACTAATGCTCCTACTACTTTCATGAGAGTAATGAATGATGTACTCAGGCCTTTTATTGATGATTTTGTCATTGTATATCTAGATGACATTCTTGTATTTAGTAAAACATGGGAAGAACATTTAAAGCATGTAAAGCAGACCCTAGATGTTTTGAAAAGAGAAAATCTTTATGTTAAGCTATCAAAATGTGAATTTGGCAAAACATCTTTGAATTATTTGGGTCATATTGTAGGGGGTGGTGAATTGAAGATAGATCCCTTTAAGGTTGCAGTCATTGAAAACTGGCCTAAACCCAAATCTGTTATAGAAGTTGGAAGCTTCCTAGGAGCAGCACAGTATTGGAGAAAGTTTATTGTTAACTTTTCCTTGATTGCAGCTCCCTTACATTCTTTAACATGATTGAACGAGGTGTTTCAGTGCGGAGGCAAACAGCAGAAAGCCTTCAACACCTTAAAAGAAAATATTAGTACAACACCAGTACTAGCATTGCCCGATCTTCAAAGACCATTTGAGATTGAAACCAATGCTAGTGACTATGCCATGGGAGCAGTGTTGATGCAGCACAATAAACCCATATGTTATCATTCTGAGACATTTAATTCTGCATTAGTTAATTATCCCACATATGATAAAGAATTGTATGCATTAGTACAGAGTGTGAAAAAGTGGAAACATTATCTAATGGGCAAAGAGATAGTTATACATATTGATCATCAACCACTTCAATATTTACACTCACAAACTAAGTTGCAGCAATCAAGACACTATAGGTGGATAGGTTTTCTACAACAGTTTCATCCTGTCATCATATATAAAAAGGGCATACACAATAAAGTTGCAGATATGTTGTTCAAACCAATCATAAATGCATCTACTATACTTAAGTATAACTCAGTAATACATGAAAGCTACTTTCAACAATATGCTCAAGATATAGACTTTAAAGATGTCTATGCAGCTTTAAGTAATGGCAAAAAGGTAGAATAATTGGATTACTATATTAAGGACCAACTCTTGTATCATTTGGGAAAGCTATGCATCTCACAAACAAAGAGAATTAACATAATTAGGGAGGCACATACTTCCCTGATATCAGGTCATTTTGGTGTAAGTAAAACAGTTGCACCGCTGCAAAGATTTTGTTATTGGCCAAAAATGAATGAAATAGTTTCTAGATATGTAAGAGGGTGTACCATGTGTGCTAAAAGCAAACCCAACAATAGAAAACTAGGGTTGTACACTCCACTACCAGTTCCTTCTCATCCTTGGGAAAGTGTTTCCATGGACTTTGTTGGGGGATTGCCTAAATCTAGAAAAGGTCATGATTATTTATATGTTATTGTGGATAGGTTCAACAAAATGTGTATTTTAATACCCTACAACAAACAGATTACAGCTGAACAAACAGCAAAGTTGTTCTTTCAACATGTATGGGTTCATTTTGGATTACCACTTCGATTGTATCTAATAGAGATTCCCGATTTGTTGGGAAATTTTGGTCGAGTCTATGAGAATTGACGGACACCAGACTAAAGAAGAGCAAAGCTTTTCATCCGCAAACGGATGGCCAAACAAAGGTAGTCAACCGAACAGTGATCCAATTGCTCAGGGATTATTGCAGCAAGCATCTATGAACATTTGTGTTATGTGCAACATGCTTACAACTGTGCTAAACATTCTTCTACACAGAGATCTCCTTTTGAGACCTGTTTTGATTTCATACCAAGGTCTCCCTTAGATTTTGTCTTTGGTAAAGACATAGCAGTTGCTGGACACAGTGATGTGGACAAAGAAAACCGATTCATTGAACAGATCCAAGAAATTCACCAGACAGTACAGGAACAGCTGGAAAAGAGCCAAGCCAAGTACAAAGCAAGGCATGATAAGCATTGGACTGAGCATAGTTTCCAAGTTGGTGATCAAATCTGGCTATATATCAGCAAAGACAGAATGCAAGGTGAAGATAAGAAGCTGAAGCCAAGAAGGTATGGGCCTTTCAAGATACTTGAGAAAATCGGTGAGAATGCTTTTCGCCTTGATTTGCCAGCTTACATGCACATCTATTCAGTAGTTAATGCAGAAAGCTTGAGACTGTTTGAACCTTCATTGATTGAAGATCCCGAAGAGCGGAGTCAATTGCCTTCTATTGATGATCTGTTGCCTGAATAACTCAATGAATTGCAGGAAGATACAATTCTGGACAAGAAGGCGAGAACTACATGCAGAGGGGATGTTGAGTACCTCAGAATTGAACTCAAAGGTTCAAACCCAAGCAGTGCAAGATGGATAGAATTTGGGCAAGCCAGGAATCTATATCCTCACTTGATTTATGCTTCAAACCCAACTTTTGGTGGTCCAAAAGCTTTTTCAGTGGGAAGGCATGATCCAAATGAATCCTAGAACACTCTCTAAGTTTTCGTGAACTCTTTAAAAATCATGTCAAAAATTCAAAGTCTTATAAAGATCAAGCTATCGGAGGGAATCCTCAGACAGTTGCAATGGCGATCAACACGGATCAACAAGGGCCGTCGATCTAGCACGCAGAGTGGCGGACCATGGTAACATGCACTGACACCAACCAGCGAATGCAGGGTCAAATTTAAGCAACGGAGGTAGTTTCCGATATGCGATTAGCGACACGTTACTAATCGCATATCGCAGGGCAAACCTCCCACTGAAGAGAAGCCCCAAGCATCCGGACCCAAAATAATTATAAGACGCGGAAAATATTGTTTCGGTTCTGTCAAAGTGGGATTCCACAAAATCGGCAGGATATCAGACGGGCTTCGAGCAGTAAGCGGTTTCAACCGAGTTCCACCCGATGCCATACAGCGATTGCCACGCATCCCGACGGAAGAGAGAGAGAACCGCTCACATCGGATGGGTAAACATCATGCTACTCAGCCGCCCGATATGAACGACAATCGTAGGATCTGGGGCCCCCAGATCAATGGCAGAGATGCGTTCCGATGGATGACTGGATTTGACAAGATTATAAAGCAAGATCACATAGGATTTGAAGTCCGATATGGACGATACGTTGGTAGAAGGTCGTGTTTCGCGGGCATTCTTGGAGTTAACGGAAAAAACTGTCATTTCAAATATGTCCAAGAGAACTGACACTCATTTGTTATGAAATAGGTGGCCACCTCCCTGTGAGGCGTTATACAGTGACTGATTACGCAGGATAGAGGGATTCAGACAGACAAAGGCAGGGTAACCAGAAAGTCAGGGAGCAGAAACGAACAGTTAGGGAGTAGACTGGCTTTATAGCCACAAACTGACAGAGAGTAAGCATGAGGCAGTAAGCCGAAAGCAAAGAGAAGAAGCAAGTTAGGAACTGATCTTAAGAAGCAAAGGCAGCGCTGAGCCAGAGTTAAGCCAGAGACAGAGAGAGTCAGACAGTCTGTGTACTCCAGAGAAGGCTTGAGAGGTTCAAGCGAACTCCTCTGCACACCTGTCATGTATTGAGTCTCAGATTGGGCTCATACTATTGTCACCGAGAGTCAGTGAGGAGAGTCTGTGTACTCAAAAGAGACTTGGGGGATCCAAGTACAGTCTTACTGATTTGTATTTGTTGTGTGAGACTCAAATTGAGCTCACTGTTGTAAAAAATCTGCTATGAAGACATAATAGAGAGGCCACCACTGAAGGCTGGACCAGGAGACGTAGCCCAGGAGTATTGGGTGAACTCCTTATTAAACTGGTTTTGTTTATATTTTTGCCTATTATGTTTTCTTTTACTGCTTCATTGCCTGTGTAGATCTTATCGATTTGTTGCACAAAATAACATAGGCACATCCATGCACATGAGTCTGTAATACCTTATTAACTGTCTTAGATCAATATCAGACCACTGCAGTAAGATTTCTATTTGGGAATTTTCACATGGTATCAAAGTTGAGGTAAAGCAGAAGAAAGAAGCCAGAAGACCCAACGTTGAAGGAAGAAAGGAATTTGAAATTCCTGTAGGGACAGTTATTCGAATTTCCAAGGGGTCATGCAGTTCAAGCTAAGAAGATTAGGTTTCGTGGGAAAACTCACTCTGAGTGAGTAGAGAGAAGGGTTAGTCTTCGTAACTGAAATCTATCAATGGTAGAAGGAACAGCGCAACAAAAGATTCAGCGAGAAGGGTTGTCTCAGGTGTGACACAGTTTTTCCTGCAGCAGTGGTTGGGGTAGGATAGTGTCAGAAATTGGCACAAGATAGATAGTCAAAGTGTCTCAGAGTTGTCTATCAGATCAGAAGAACAATTCGCATGCCTAGCAAATTCAGTGTCAACAGATGTTTGGTACATTGATAGCGGGGCTTCCGCTCATATGACGGGAGTACGAGAACATTTCTCAAGCTATCACGAAGAACAAATGGACTTCCAAACTACTATGGGAGATAGAACGAGATGTACTCCAATAGGGAAAGGCACCATAGCATTTCAGACAGAAGCAGAGACCAGCATCTGAGCCACCAATGTTCTGCATGTGTCGGGATTAGGAATGAACTTGATTTCAGTGTCCCAATTACAAGACAAGGGATATGATGTATACCTCATGGGAAAGAAAGTATACGTCAAGCGTCCACATTGGAAGAAGAAAAGGCAAATTGGGATTCGAAGCAACAAATTGTATAGGTTGCAGCTTGAGTCACCAATGGCACTGATTGGCAGCAACTATAATGGTGAGAAGGAACGAGATGAATTATGGCACAGGCGAATGGGACACTTACACCATGGAGCACTAAGGATGCTCAAAAGACTGTTACAGGAGTACCAGCCCTTAGTAGTGAGCATGATAACTTATGCCGAGGATGCGTGCTAGGGAAGTACGCTAAAGCAGCTTTTTCCAGAAGTAACAATAGAGCGGAATGTGTATTGGGATTGATACACTCAGATATCTGCGGCCCAATGTCCACAAGAGCTCTTAGTGGTGGTGAATACTTCGTCACTTTTATTCATGATCACTCTAGAAAAACTTGGATCTATTTCTTAGGGACCAAGGATGAGGTCTTTGATTAGTTTAGAGAATTTAAGGCTCTCGTTGAAAATATGACAGGGAAAAGATAAAGGTATTGCGTTCAGATAATGGTGGAGAGTATACAGACAGAGACTTCACAAATTTCTGCGCAAAGGAGGGTATCGAAAGAGAGTGGACAACTCCATATAATCCGGAACAGAATGGAGTAGCAGAACAGAAAAATAGAACTATTGTTGGGGCAGCCAAAGCTATGTTGTATGATCAGGATCTACGTAAGTATTTATGGGCAAAAGCTTGCAACACAACGGTGTATATCCAGAATAAAACTCCTCATAGAGCATTGGGGAAGAAAACGCCTGAAGGGGTCTTCACAGGGAAGAAGTCGGAAGTTAGTTATCTCAGGATATTCGGAAGCATGGCATACTGTCACATTCCCGACGAGAAGCACAGTAAACTGGATCAGTATGCAAAAAAGGGGTATCGTGTAGGATACATCGAGACCTCGAAAGCATACAAAATCTACGTTCATAACAGCAGGAATATTGTAGTGAGACATGATGCAAAGTTCATGGAGGATAGAGCTTTCAGGAAATCTCGTGAGATGCCAACAGAAGATCAGTCAGGAGATGTTCCACTATTCCAGGAGCAGCAAGGGCAGCAAGGAGGATAGGGAAGTGGACAAACACCTAGATCGAGTACAGTGACTAGTACTAGTATCTCCTCAGAAGGAGGAAATCCAGATAGTTCTTAGCAGATGGAACAACAGGATTAGGAGGAGGAGTTGGTTGAGACTCCCACCACTAGTGGTAGAACTAGCTGAGAACTACGGCAGACACTGAGGGACACAGAGGAGTTTGTTGGAGCTCCTAGAACTGAGAAAAGGCAGCGTAGGCAACCTGACAAAGACTAGGCATTGGTAGCTTAGGTTGAAGAACCCTCTAGCTTTCAGGAAGTTGTTCAACAACAAGTATGGGTAGATGCCATGGTAGAAGAGTTCAACTCTATCATGACGAATGATGTCTAGGAAGTATTACCTAGACCAGAAGAGAGATCAGTTGTAGGATCAAGATGGATCTACAAGATCAAGTATGTTGCAGATGGCAGTATAGAGAAGTACAAGGCTAGGTTCGTGGCAAAGGGGTACGCTGAGAAAGAATGAATAGACTATGAAGAGACCTTCGCCCCAGTTTCCCGTTACACCTCTATCAAATTTGTTATATCCCTAGTGGCTCAAATTGGATGGGAGATTCACCAAATGGATGTCAAGACAACATTCTTGAATGGGGTGATAGAAGAGGAGGTGTATATAGAATAGCCTGAAGGCTTCGAAACTCATGAGAAGAGAACTCATGTTTACATATTAAAGAAAGCCCTATATGGGCTCAAGTAAGCACCCAGAGCATGGTATGGTCGAATTGATAGTTACTTGCAGCAGTTGGGATTTGTCAAAAGTGACCTTCATCCTAAACTCTACTATTTGATGGTAGAGAATGAGCCACTTATTCTGGTATTATATGTGGATTATTTGTTCTTAACAGGATCATCCAGGCCCATACAGGTTTGTAAGAAGAATCTTGAAGCTAAATTCGACATGAAGGATATGGGGTCGATGCATTATTTTCTAGGATTAGAAGTTTGGCAGAAGAATGGGGAGGTCTTCCTTGGGCAAGGGATATATGCTAAAGAGATTCTTAAGAGATTCAGAATGCAAGAATGTCGACCCATGGCTACTCCCATGATCACCAAATGGAAGAAAATAGATGCATCAGGAGACAAGGAAGTGGACCCCACCTTGTACAGACAGCTCATTGGGTCGCTTATGTATCTAGTCAACACTAGGCCAAACATTTGCTTTGTTGTTAACACTCTTAGTCAGTTCATGGTAGAACCAAAAAGGGTGCACTTGGCAGCAGCTAGACACATTCTTAGATATGTGCATGGAACAGTCGTGTTGACTACTGGATTAGCACCTGATGATTATGCGAAGACTCCATGCCCAAGGATGATCCAGAGGACACTTGTACCATCAGATGTCATCAGTCAACAGAGTTTTTTAACTCTCCTTCTATCTTCTCATCATCTTTCTTCTTTGTACCCAGATTCCACACCCTGCAGGGGAATTGTAATAAGTGATGCTAGTATGATGTTTCTTGAATTTGTAACAGGTCTAGGATGTGGGACTCAATCAGCAAACGAGTACACCTTGGAGTGTTTTTTTTATCCAGTTAATTATCCCTTCTTTTCCCTTCTTTTTCAAAGGCGGATAATTCTCTGGATTTTTTCACTCGTGCACACCCCAAAGCCGAGGTGACGGTTTGAAGATTGAGCCCCTGACACATCTTAGTGTCTAGGGTTGATGTATATTACCATACTAGATCACACGTAAAGTTTCGTGGAATTTGGCTAGGTCTAAGTAGGATTTTTTAATAGTTAAAAATTTCCCGCAAAACGGGATTTTTTAATTATTTTTTATATAAAGGCATAAATAAGTGGCATTAGGAGATGCCTGGGGCGTATGACCAGTCAAATTTCATCCTCAGAGGCCCAGCATTCTCCTAGAGCCTACTTTGGGGGTCAAAAAATGACTCAGAGTCCCTCAAAAGGCAATTTTTCAAGTGACAGTGGCAAAAATGAAGAGAAAATTCAAAAAAATGAATAATTGGAAAAATTTATAAATTTTTCCAAAGTCAAAATAAGTCAAATTTTGACATGGAAGTCAAGCAGAGGATCAAGGATGATGTGGCCAGCAATGTGGGGCCCACCAAAAAAAAAGTTTCAACTCAAAGTCAAAGAAAGTCAAGTCAATGTCAAAAAGGCATCACGTAAAGTTTATGAAAAGTCACGTATGGCTAAAAATTTACTTTGGATTTAATTTAAACATGGTGGAATTAAAGTGCAAGGCATATTATAAAGTTGAAACTTTAACAAAAATTAGTGGGGGACAAAAAGTGTGACATGGCAGCCACATTGGAGCTCAAGTCAACAGTCAACAAAAGAAGCTCACGAATGGCACACTCGGAAATCAAAATCAGTTTTCGATTGATTAGAGATATGGTCAAAGTAAAGGGAGATAATGGGGGACAAAACTGCCACATGGGACAGTTCTTGTCCCCCTCCATTCCATGCACACCAAAGACATACGCTGCCAACAAATTAAATCATACGCAAGCCCAGTCATCCTCAATCATACGCAGCAAATTAAGGACAGTCCATGCAGGCACAATCTACAGTTCAGTAATTAAAGGCTGCTACAGCAGTTTACGTGGGCCATCCCAATCAATTAATATACGCAGATTCAAAACAACATTTATGTTGGTATAATACAGCCAGTTACGTGGTTCATAACAGCAGTTACGTGGTTCAATCAGCACGCACAGCCAGTCAAAGGGTCAGCTCAGCATTTATACGCATATATGTCACAGCTTCCACGCTGTCACAACAGTATTTAACGCAAATTGGGACAGCTGTTTACATGGCAGTCAGAGCATAGTTTATGTGAACAACAGTTACGTGGAAAGCTATAGCAGTTATGCAATTGTTGGCAGCCCACACGCAGAGTTTAAAGGCAGCCAATACATTTAACGCGTGTTCATCTACAACAATTCATGTTTAGTCATAGCAGCCACTTGGAAATTCTTGCTACATTGGGATTGTCACTTGTTACACTTGTCATTGTCTTTTGGCATTGGGATCTTCACCATTCTGCCACTTGTCATTGGAATTTGCCTTGGGATCATCTCCCATTTTCCTATTTATATGAGCCTTGGGCTCTTATTGTAAATATAGAACGAGCTATTGGGCTGGCGGAGACTCTGCCGGATTTTGTACTTAGCATTCACATTAATAAATAAAAGTCTTTGGGGTTACCAGCTTCTCTTGTGGTGCATGCCTTGGTACATGAGGTATACCTGTGTCGTTTAATATTCATGTGATTTTCATTTGCTATCTAGTTGTTTTTCATTTTGCTTGAAGGCACTATTGTCTAGGGAGGAGAGATTTGCAGTTATCTCAAATCTCTTCTGGACTTGGTATATCTTGTACACTTGTTGTAGCTTGTCCATTCTCGGTTGAAGGACAAGCTC